>JAOUZG010008684.1:1233705-1254027 GCA_026289955.1 Argiope argentata | reverse complement strand
CATTAGTGAATTTTATCACAACACATGATTCTGTAGTCTTGTCTATTCTCTAAAAGTAGCATATTTTTTCTTACGAAAAAATTTGACAGCCCGCCTTGAAAAAATAATGTATTATGCATGCAGATGGCCCCTGTATATGGAATGAAATTTCTGCATAAGACATTCAGCTTCAGTTGTTTGTGATGAGGAAAAGTTTTTAAATCAATCCATTGAAACAAGCTCCTTTTTAGTTTTGCATCATAGCAACTTTGTTTTTGTAAGTTCGTTGCTCTTCTATAACCTGTCCATGACAAGTACTAAAGTAAAGACTTCATTGATTTTTCCACCATTTATTTTCAGTCCAGTTATATGTACCAGCGGGTGACCGAGCTCCGCTCGGAGAAAACAGGTATCGAAGCTAACTCGAATATTTAAATTTTCAATTGTGATTTATCAAAACAATACATGCCATATTTAGTAAAAATATCCAAGTTATCCTTATTTTTTTCTGATGAATATTGAAATGTCAGAAATGTGGGGCGATTTTCGACTTGGCAACCATTCCTCGTATTATAGTATAAGATAAAATTAAAACTTAAGCTCCAAGCATGCGTTACGAGTAAAAGGGAAAAAATTATCTTATTAATATGGTGCCATCAGATTGACAAAAACTCAAATTTTAAAAAATAAATTATTATTGCGCATTAAACATATAAAAATGCAATTTTCATCACGTGTCTGCATGAAATGAAAAAAATATATATATGAATATTGATATAGATGGCATATTGGCTATAGATGGCAGCACGTTACCACTTGAAAATTTAAGTAGCCATTATGGTGAACTAATAAAGTTTGAAAATATCCTATCTGTAACTCCGAACTGCTCAACCGTAGCGCTTCAAAACCGGCGCCAATCGATTCCTCGTGGCCAAAAACCCCGGACCCCCAAGTTTACCGGAGTTTATTAATTCTGGGGCGATTTTCGACTTGACAACCATTCTTCGTATTATTGTATAAGATAGATTAAAAATATTTTGACACGTACGAAAAAAAATTCCTTCAGGAGAAATCTGTGTTTTTATTCCCTCTTCCGATTGCAGAACGACTTCATAAGAAAGACCCCGTAATAGCAAGCGAAACACAGGTACAATATTTTCCCATAGGATAACATTACGTTTGAAAATTGCAGGTGGCGTGTATATGGTAACTCTTAAATGCTTTTGTGACTGTATCTGTATTGTAAAATGCAAATTCATAATAGAGATTCATTCTAGAAATTTAAAAAAAAAACTGTACTGTTTATATTTGTGTGGTTTTTGTTTATTTGTTTAATTACATTAAAATGCTCTAAATTAGTGTATTGATATAAAATATCGGGTAATTATTTTTAAGAGTAAATAAGGTGAATTACACAAAATAAATATTTACCTAGAGATTTTCTGATTCATTCTGTTCATAAAAAAAGACTTACATTGGCATACATTATAATAATATTATACAGAGAGAGAGTTAAGATGACATGAGGCACTGTAAAAAATATGACCTTTTTGAAACAATTTATAAAAGCTTGTAGAAAATATTTAAAAATTAATGCAATGCTCCATCTTGCTCTTCACATTAAAATCTTAATTTTAATGCTATATCTTTAAATACTATAATGAGGTAATATATTTTTATATTTTCAGACTTTTTTTGATAAAAATAACAGATTTTTTAAAATTAAAATAAGCATTAAGAATCAATGAAAATTTTCTATTCTTTTTCTGTGGTTCTAATCTGTGTTGTATTCAAATATTTCAGAACGAGACTCAGAATTTGAATTCTGTGAGAGTTTGCACAAATTATTCTATTCTGTACTTTCTGACCTTCATTCGTAAATGCTTGTTATTTTCTTTTTATAATACTTCTTCATTCATCAAGTATAGTTTGTGTTTCTTTCATTTCATTACCTCCCTTTCTTTCACTTTCACTTGACACTTTCAGTTATGTGATACGTATGTGAGCTGAAGTGCTTCTGATAACAGATCCATTTCAAATGCACAAAGCCACTTCAACTGTAATGCTGATATCACTATATGAAGTTCTCCTCTATATCAGTGGATTCGTATTATCTAATCCTAACTACAATGTTTTTCTTTTTCAAAGCTTGTATATTTCTTTTTATTAAAAAATTTTAATTTTTGTCTGGATACTATCTAACAGAATACTACACAGATTTTAAATTCAGTGTGACAAAAAATCATACTGAATTTAAAATCTGTGTTGTAAAGTGAATTGGATCAATGTTTCCCCCCCCCCCCATCTCATAAACTTATCAAAAATTAGCGTTCGTAAAAGAAACATTGGACACAACTTTAATAAGATGCTCTTGAAGTTATTGAAATTGAATATTTACTGGATAACCTTGTGAATAATGTAATATAAGATATATTATATTATTAGCTTTACTGTCGGTTCTTTAATGCAAATTAATTTTCAGTACAGCAGAAATAAGGCTATATTTTATTATTACATTTTAAGTCCTTTGCTTCGAGCTTTCCTGCAGAAACGAAATTCTTCTTCTTACCATCCATGTCCAATTATGGAAAATAATAATTAAAATAATTAGTTAATAAATATTGCCAAATATTTTATTTCTGGAATATTTGGCTGAGTAATATAATATTCTGAATTACTATACCCTGTACTATATTCAGAAATATATATTCAATAATATATTTTTTGATAAAAATGATTTTTTTATAATTTGATCAATTGTTTTGATTAAATATATTCTAATTTATGAGTATAGATTTTATATGCTTTAATTTCAAATAAAGATCTATATTCAAAATATATCTGATGCTGGCAAAATTGGGTATATATACCTTGCATATACCCAAAAAATATTTTCATCATACTTAGTATTTACCCATCCCACATAACTAAGCCAAAGGAATTTTGTTAATAAAAGATTTCAGTTTTCTTTTTCTTATCCATGTTTCCCGATAGTTCCAGTTGTTGGTCAATGCATTGGCGCCGATCTCAATATCTTCGAAGTTGGTCCGGACAATCTTTATAAAATCGGATAGCGATTGTAATAGATTTGTTGTAAGCAGTAAATTATACTGCGTATCTTGCAATGATTTGCTTGTACTATTTATTCTTTGCAATAATTTATCCCATAAAACAGTTAATAAAGCTATTTCATAATATTCGAAACATTCTGCAATTTTTTTTTTTTTTTTTCGCCTCTAATTTGCTTACAGGTTTTTCAGTATCCGACGTGCTAATTTTGGCTAGAACTTCTTTAATATTTTGATAATTACTTTTTAATGCAGAAACTGCGTCTGCTCTTGATGACCACCTAGTGTCACTTATTCCTTTTAAATTTAGAGACTATTATTAAGCATATTCCATCGTCGAGTAGATGTCAAGAAATATACATATGAATTCTGAATAAAATCAAAACATTTTAATGCACCAGAACATGATTCTGCTGCACAACTTCCTATTAAATTTAATGTATGGCTTACGCATGGTACAAAGACGGCTGTATTTATGTGCTGTTTTAGTCTTGCTTGCAGTCCACTGTATTCCCCTGCCATATTTGCCGCGTTATCGTAGATTTGGCCCCTACAATTTTTTATATCTATTGACAAATCTTTTAAAAACTCAAGAATTATTTTTTCTAAATATTCAGAATTATGGTTTTGAATATTAATAAAGCCGAAAAATCATTTTTATGTCCCCATTTTTACTAACAAATCTCAAAATACAAGTAAGTTGGTCTACCTGGGATATATCCGGTATCTGCTTCTTGAAGTTCAGCTATTAGATGTTTCTTAACTTCATCACCCATTAAACTTATGAATTCGTCACATATCGTATGAGATAAATAATCGACATTTCCACTCCCTGGATTGCTAAATTTTTCCAAATGCAATTTTAGAAAACTGTCAAATTCTGCCAAATAATCAATGCAACTCAAGAAATTTCCTTTTCGATTGGAAGTTGTATCTTCTCTGTGACCACGAAATGTTTACCACAGTCAGAATCAGCTATTTTGTTTTGTTTCTTAAAATTATAAATTGTTGATTCTTGAGTTCCATTCTTAGATCGCTCATTAATTTCTTCGAATTCGCATTCTGCTTCGGCTAGCTCATCGGTTTTTTCTTGTGCATATTCTGTTTTAATTTGTTCGTCTGTCTTTTTAGGCTTGCATTTTATTTCATTTCGCTTACCAATTTCTTCAAATTCATTTTCAACTTCAGCTTGCTCTGGGATTTTTTCTTGTGCACATTTTATTTCAGTACACTCATCAACCTTTTCAGATTCGCATTGTATTTCAACTTGCTCATTGTTGTTGTTGTTCTCGTGTTCATGGATCTGCAGTGACATCAAATTATACCGAAAGTCCTGATCACAGCCGCTGCGAGCAGCGGTGCAGCAGGACTGTACAGAATCTCCTGTAAAGCGCTCCTCATCGGAACCATTCCCAACTTCAAAATACTCGTTGTCACCGCTGGGCATTCCAGGATGTGACCAGGAGTGAGCTGGACATCAGGGCAATGTTTACAAAGGACATATGATCTTGTTTTGTCTGGATGGATTTTCATGCCTCTATAGTGGTCGGTTCTAAGCCTTGCTATTGTAGATGTAATATCTCTGGGGCTATCATATTCAGTAATCAGGGGTTTTTTAAACGTATGAGTCATGATTCTGTGTCTCGCCACTGCGTTAGCGTCAGCGAGTGTGATGGTGGTGCACTCATGAGCGAGATCTCTAGCCTCCTTGGCCAAAGAGTCTGCACACTCATTTCCTTCAATATTGACGTGTGCAGGGATCCAATGCAGGACACAGGATTTTCCCTTGCTGTTCAACTGTTCTAGGCGGTCAATGACATCAGAGGTGATGTTAGTCCCTCCATTTCTGATAGCCTCTAAGGCTGATTTAGAATCAGAAAAGATTGTTAGATCTTCTGTCGAATCAAAAGCCTGTTGATCATTTAAATATAAGGTGAGAGCTTCTCTGATCGCCCAGACTTCACTAGTGAAGTTGGAGGCGATTTTGCCAGTGTTAAATTTATGCTTGTGATATCTACCATCTGAATAGCAGATGAACACTCCTGCACCTCCACTATTCAGAGACTTGTCTGATGAGCCATCAGTATAGGCGACAGCGAAGTTTTTATGAGAGAACTTCTCGATTGTTTCAAGTCCTTTCTGATTGAGAACACTGGAATCTTCTTTTTTAGAGCAAGTCTGTAATAATTCCAAACCAAACATGGTATTATCTGGTGGTTTCCTTGGAAAGATGGGCTCCTGAAGGAAATCTAAAGAGGAGTGTTCCAAATTGACTTGTTTTCTAGTGTCTGAATCTAACTGGAGAGTTGAGGAACGTTTAAGCCTTGTTGATTTCTTCCAATTATTTAATACTCTTGTAGATATATGATCTGCATTATTACAACGCAGTTTGTTTGTGAACTTGATGGTGGCAAGTTTACGCCTGCTCTCAAGGGGAGGTAGTCCACATTCTCGCTCGGCCTTTTCGTTATTGGTTGAGGAAACCGCACCTATAATGATTTTTGAAGCTCTATATTGGATTCTATCTATTTTCTCCTTTATAGAAGAAGAGGCTGGAGCCCAAATGGGGGCAGCATATTCAAGGACTGGTCTAATAACTGTGCAATAAGTCCTTTTTAGAGTTTGAGATCTTGAGCCCCATGCTGTTCCGCAGAGTTAACTTGCTCATTAATTTGTTTCAATTCATATTCCACTTCTGCTTTCTCATCGTTTTTTTCATGTGCATATTCAATTTCAATTTGCTCATTGGTTCTTTTAGGTACACATACAGTATCAGGTTGCTCAGCTGCTCTTTCTGACTTTTCCATTTTAGCTTGTTTTTCAAACATTATAATGAATTTATTGTGCGAATTTTGATATCGTTCAACATATTCTTCTTTTACTTTTTGCCTTTTGCGTTTCAATTCAAATTTTCTTTTCGGTGGATGGCTAATACATTTTTTTTAAAAAATTAGTCGCATAAAAAATATTAGTTGGACTTAATACCCGTTCTTCTGCTTCCAACGACGACGATAGCAAACCTCCGAGGAGGGGAAAGGTCCTGTGGTACCAAGGGGGGAACCAAAAGAGGGTCGAAGAGGAAGTGAATGACACAGAAGAGACTTGATTCATTTTCATATTTTTTTATTATTATTATTTTAATCCTTTCATGTAAATAATATGATAATCTAGAATTGGATTGTTTCCTGTAATCATTTCTACACAATCATCCCGATTAAAATATTTATATATCCGGTGTAGAAATGATTACAGGAAACAATAAATGCATATTTTATTATACAGATTATTATTTTAGACCTAAATTTTGAGGCCCCTTAATTTATGAGGCCCGAGGCGCGTGCCTCATGCGCCTGTTCGGAAATCCGCCACTGAGTATGCATTTGACAATCTTCATGGAGAATTTGAAACCCTGGAAACGGTTGTTGTGGATCTCATTCAAATTGATTTCTTTTTACAGCTGTGCTTTTTACTTTGCAAGAATTGTTTAGTTTCATTTCTTTTCGAAAGAAGAATATTTAATTCTAAAAGGGACAATTTTGCATATTACTATATCATATTTGATATGAATGTATTTAATCCTTTGAAAGTTAAAGCTTTGCTTGTATGTGCAATCATGCAATGCAACTAAAATAGTAATGCTGCAATAAAGGTGCAATTATAATTTCATTTTCATGTTTAAATTATCTTGTGTATGTCTAATCTTTAGTGGTTGTTTTTTTTTTTTTTTTTTTCTTTTGTTTTATTGTTTTTCCATTTTATTCTACCATTTCTGTCTGTTTCAGTAAATGCATATACAGGGTGTCACAGATATTTTTATATACTTTGAATAATTATTATTTATAGATTTAAATACTAAAGGTCAGAATTCATTTCAGCTTTGGATGGATGAAAGCAGGTAATCACCAGGACAGTTGATTTGATTTATAAATGAATGTTATGTCTATTTTGGTAGAACTCCAGTAAAAAAAATGTTAATTCAAAAAGAGCAATGAGTAAGGATACTTAGCTTTAGATTAAGGGGCAACAGTTTACACAGAATTTGTCTATAAATAATCCAATTTTCTTAACAATTATTGTCAGTGTGTTTTGTCAGCCATTCTTGGACAATGACAGCCAACATTTTGATTACTTCCTGTAATTGATTAAAATTTACAGTTGTTTTAATTTACTTGTCTGTTAATAGATAATATAATAGTTGTTCAAAATGTATCTAATTTTTTAAAGTTATTTTCTATTTTTATCTTTTAAATAAAAATAAATTATTGGAAGGGGATAATAAAGGCAGAAATAAAATAAAATAAAATTCAACCCTTAATTTCCCTTGAACTGACTGTGTTCTTTCTGTTTCTTCCTTGTCTTAAAGGGGGCACAAGCTATGCAGCCATTGTGCGGGGTGCGGAAGCGGGAACCGCCCAAGGTGTGTAATGCATGGACCTCGCCCTCTTGCATGAGGCATGTCTTCACTTTTTATTCTTTGCTTTTTTTCCCCCCTTAACTTATTGTTTGAAGCAAAAACACCAGTATATATATAAGAAATCTTGTCAATTTGTTTTATTTTCTTTATTTCATTCAACAACTAGAAAAAAAAGTATAAATTGAAGTAAACAAGTTTCTAAAACTAAGTCAATAATTTTTTTAAAAAATTCAGAGCTTAATTTTTTAGATTAAAGGGTTTTAAAAAATAGTTTTTTAAAATAAAAACTTTTCTTTTTCCTATCAAAAAGGAATAACAGTTATTTCAGAATGAGTTGAAAAACAAGAAAATAGCATTGTTGCAAATATAAATCTCTGTACTGCATGGAGGTAATTGCCATTGAGAGCATATTATGACTAATTTCCATTAGAATTTGAAGGCGAAAATTTCATTTAGTGAATATTATCTCTTAGAAACTAATAAATTATTAATTAGTGTTTAAGTAATTTTTCATTGCCTTTAGTAATTTTGCTATATTTAACAATTTGGCCTCAGAAAAGGGATTACATGCAAGATTATTAACAGAATATAAAAACTCATTTAATTATTAAGAGGTATAAAATGCAAGGTGCCATTTCATTTTTTTAAAAACCTCACTCTTTTTCCACACACACACACACACATATAACTTTTTCAATCAAGTTTCAATTGGTGACCATGAGTTCCCTTTCAAGTGCAAAGGATTAATATATAACTTATATTTTAAAGAACAATTTGTAACAAAAAAAAAGTTTGACGAATAATATACTTTAATATTTTATGACTATAAGAGTTTGTTCAGATTTAGGTTTTTTTTTTTTTTTTTTTTTTTGTTTAACGAGTTGAATTTTTGAAGGAGACATGGAACAACATAACAACATTTGGCATACATGGAACAGCAAATGAGTTTGCATTTTTCTTCATTGTGGTATGTTTATTTAAAATGAATAGAATGAATTTTTGGAATTTTTATTCACTTGGAGGAAAATAGTACTATCATTAAGTATAAGTATTGTTTCATATTTCATGTGAACAATACTTTATTAAACATCATGTTAATCCCCCAACCTTTTTTGCGATTATTTTAAAAGATATACTGAATATTAATGCAAACCTATTCACTAAGAAACTTGCTCAATATTTGAAAATAAACATTCAAAAAGATGTTCTGTTTCTCATTTGATTTGCCCTAAGCATAATTTTATAAAATTGCCTATAATGTATAACTCTATCTCACACACACTTTTTAACCTAGGCTGTAGAGGAAAAAAATCAATCAAAGAAATAAAATCAAATCAAAGAAATAAAAAAAAATTAAATTAAAGTCAGAATATCTCTTCATTGTTTTATTTTTCTTCATGCACAGTACTTTCTAGATCATAACGGTTCAAGTTTGAATATCATTGACTGGAGTCATATTCAACTTTGACATCGTCAGTTTTGATCATGGTTGTACATTATATCTGGTTAAGCATTTCAATCAGCTCATTTATTATTTATCATGTTGATCCGATGTTGTAAGATTTGGGGTTGCGATAAAACTGCAGTTATGTTAATTTTCTGTTATAAATCTAAATTAAAATGTTTTTGGAAAAAGAAAATAAAGAAGAATGAAACTATCGCAGTGCTTAGAATTTTCTCATTTTTTATTTTGCTTCAGTGAAACAGCTTTGTAACGTCCCGATCTGACATCCTCAGGTAAAATCCAGTCACAGATAATTGGGAAGGTCAATGCCTGCCCACTCGTTTTCCCACGTGGGTGGGGGTATATATTTTATTAAAGAAGAGCACAGTTTTCAAACATCAGTAAGGAACTGAGCTAGAAGTGAAATCCTCGGTGAATGAAAATTAAGGCTCCTCAAGGCCGTCAAGTTTGACTAACTATCCCTCAAAATTATGTCGTCTTTAGATTCATTTATAAAGTTTAGAACAGCCAATGCAAAACCCTCCCCTGAAAACACTGAATTTATTAACATATTTCCCCTTAATTATAGCATTCGTAGGTCGCTATTGCTGTTGAATGTTCATTCTTTCAAGCATCTGCGACCATTTATTTATTATTTTATTCGCAGGGATAGAAGCTTTTACTCAACCTACAGCAATCTGATAGTATTAGGATCTAGACCTCTATGTGGAAATCCCAAGTTCGTGAGTCTTTATATAAAAATTTTGATATTCTTCCTAATCGACTGGGACCTTTGTCGATATTATTTTATTCAGCGGCAATTTTTTATCGCTTGGGAAAGCCTCCAACGTAGCTCCATAAGAAAGCCTATTGTAAATGTGGTTTGAAGTGATGGAATTGATCTCGATGACAGATCTCGAGACGTGTGTGAAATCACAGACAGATAGTTGATTGATAAAAAAATTCCCTATTTTTCTTCTCAAATTTCGAATTTCATTGTAATCTCATTTGAAGCCTTGTAAAGAGGCCATCTGGGGAGTCCGAGAGCAAAGCGAAGAATATTGCTCTGAATTCTTTGCAGAGTTTCATACCTTGCTTTATTCATCGTGCCAGACACGTAAGCACCGAATCGCATGCGTGATAGAAGCACTGCAAATTTTCAGTAAATTAGATGAAGTTGTTCCCCACCTTGGAGCTGCCATAGCCTTAATTACATTTAGTTTCTTAAAGGCTTTGTTTTTAAGTTGTTCAATATGTGAGCAGAATGAGAAAACTGCAACAAATTGAATACCAAGAAAACGGATATTATTAGTTCAAGGAATGATACAGTCTCGTAATGGGATTTCGAACTCAGCTGGTGATCACCGAGAAGACAGGTTAATTATTTTGCTCTTCTGTGGAGCAATACCCATGTGCCATTCCTTACACCAGCCCTCTAATTTGGAGACACGGAATCTTAACCTATTTTTAATAATTGGGCTCCTTCATCAAGATAAAAATGTCATCCTCGTAGATAAAGCAAGTGACCTCATTGCGTAAAATATCATAAATATCATTCATGAAAATTGTGAAGAGTAAAGGGGAAAGAACGCTACCCTGAGGGACGCCACTTTCTTGCTTAAAAAATGAAGATGAAACCGTTCTCCTGACCAAAAGGCTTTACGATCTTGCAAAACATTCGCTATCTACAAAGCCATCTTACCCTTTATTCCGGATTGTAGAATCTTTAGTCCAAGACCATCATGCCAAACGTTATCACATTCAGACTTAATGTCAAATGAAATTCCATACACAAACTTTTTTCGGACTCTAGCTATCAATATTTTATTTAGCAGGACTTCAAAAAGGCTGTCAATGCCTTTGTTTGGTAAAAATCAGTATGAAACGGGGAAAAGAATTTTTTTTTTATTTAAGTAAAATTTTAGAAGCCGATTAAATAATATCCGTTTGGAAATTTTTCCTATAACAGATGTTAATTCTATGGGTCTGTATGATGAGACATCAGATGAACTTTTTCCAGGTTTCAAGATTTGTATTATTTTTGCTGTTCTCCAGGATTCAGGGGCCGTATTGTTTGCCCACAAGTTATTTAGCACATCTAGTAATATAATCGTGTTTTCTTCCGATAGGCATGACAGCGTTTTCTTATTGACTTGGTTTAAACCTGAAGATATATTTCGAATTTTTGAAAGAGCGTATTGAATCTCCTTAATGGAAAAAGAATGGTTCAATCTCGTATTCTGCTGCCTCGGCACGCTCAATTCAGAAATCCAAAGGAGGTCGTTCGTTCGGTGCGCTCTTGATCAAGCTTTACGCGATTGCATTAGCCCAAACAAGCGACGTGGTGAGAGGGACGCCCGAGTTGAGAATGAGATTATCAATGCATGGGGCCTCGTCCCTGTTCAGCAGAGTTTTATAATGATCCGAAAAGCGCGATTGAGTTGTAACCTCATACGATGTTCTCACCCAAAAATTGCGTTTGCACCTCTTCACATATTTTCTAAAAACGAAAGCCATATTCCTTCAGACGACCCAATTCAAAATGGAGGGGTATGGTTTTGCTTTTCTAAGATTTTTTTTCACTGCTTTGAGATCATTGCACTTTACATCCCACCAAGGAAAGTAAGAGTGGCTGAACCAAAAAAGGAATAAGAAGATGCTCTAGCGCTTTCCAGAAAAGTTTGAATAAAATTGTCGAGGCATCGAAGTTGGCCTTGTCTTT
Source organism: Argiope argentata (assembly GCA_026289955.1). NCBI lineage: Eukaryota > Metazoa > Arthropoda > Arachnida > Araneae > Araneidae > Argiope > Argiope argentata. The sequence continues at coordinate 1,242,400 of JAOUZG010008684.1, read as the reverse complement.
GAATAAGTTCGTTTACCTTTCTTGAAAATATATCCAACTTGTGTATTTGCAAGGTATGGGAGGGGGGTATGAAGGGGCTTCATGCCGATATTACAGACAAAGGTGAAAATGGGACAGCAATCACTGTCGTATAGATCATGGGAAATCTTTATCTTGATTTTATTTACTATGCACGTGGAACAGATCGATAGGTCTAATAAAGAGAGGGTTTTGGTCACCTGATATCTGATGAATTTTTTCTCATTAAGTAAGCAAATTTGTTTAGAGCTCATCCAGTCTGAAACCAAATCAGCATGATAGCTCCCGGGTGCCAGGTGATGTGAACTGAAATCGCCCAGCAGCGGGAAAGGAGGCGTAATCTGAGATGCACAAGAATCCAGCCGAGAAGCTTCAAACTTGCCGCCAGGTGAATGATTGGGAACTCCGAGCTCAGACCAAATCTCCAATGCCAAAACCTCCACATCTTACGGAGGAAGGGCTAGAGCGATTTGCTGCACCGCGATATCCTGAAGAACAGCCATAAGACCGCCTCTTGACGAATTTTGTCTTTCAATGCGGATTTTTTGGTGAAAATAGGTCCCATGCATTCAGACAAGATTCCTGTAATACTAGACACTGGGCAAGGGGAAAAGGGGGTTCGAGGAGCCAAGGAATTTTGCTTTTGATCCCCCGGATATTCCATTGAATACGATGCATTTGAAAGAGAAAACATTTTTAATTAAAAAAAATTAAAAACAGGGAGGGATACAAACAAGAAGAAAAAAACGCAGAGGACTTACCCTATATCCAAAAACACTTCTTCCCCACTGAGATTATTTATTCCAACGTAGGGAACTTTGATCAAGAATGAGACCTGAATTACAAGACGGTCTGTAACCAAAATTTGATTCCAGCTATATTGTTTTATTCTTTAAAGAGTCAATAGTCGCTTGTTGATTTTCAATTATGTTGCGAAGAGTATTATTTACTTCCACCTTTTTGTCACAATCTTTTTGAATTTCCGCAATACGGACCACGCATTGGCAGTTTACTTCGTGGAGTTTTGAAATTTCATTCCCCTGTGGGAGAAGATCAGTAACTCCTGAAGGGTTGATTTGAGGTCCGAAACTTGTTTGTTGGGGTTATCAAGAATACGCACTGGCGGATCACTCGTGACGTTTTGCGCGAAAGTCGGCGATGTCACTAGTCTCCTTGCCTCCTGGAAAAAGATGTCCTTGTCTCTGACCAAATTAATAATTTCGTTTTTATATCGAGTAGAAACGGCAATCTCTATTGAGTACGTCATGTGCCTTTTCACAACGAAAACATTTAGTGGGTTGAACACATTCCTCAACGTGTGTGCCCCCACAATTTTTACATCATTCGTTGTTTTCACAACGGAGTTGTGTGTGTCCGAATTTCAGACACTTATGACACACTTTGGGGTTCTCAATAAATCTTGAGACTTTAAATATAATACGACCTAGCTTTATTCTTTGCAGTTCGATTTTCCTGTTTATTCGAATAGCACCATTGAAATAGGATCTTGTGTTCCCCTCTTTTTAAATTCTAGCTGCAGTGATATTTTGAACTGAGAAGCTCGTTGTTGATATCTGCACTGCTCATTTCAGTGTCAACATCGCGAATAATATATTTGGTGACGGACACAAGCGTTTGGAAAACTAGTAACAAAGATCGTTACTTTTTCCACTGAATCGGTGGGGTGAGTAACAAGAATTGATTTTTTTATGTTTGTTTAGAAAAAACGTGTCGTCGATTTGAGGGATTAGTACAAATTTGGCCTTAATGTCAGTTGTCTTATTCCATGGGGATGAGCCTGTCTTGCTGTCTATACACAATTTAACGATAGTCTGCCTCTTTGAGGTGCTATCTTAGCTTTATCTACAATTAGGAACTCATTTGTCAATGTAAAGTGGGTTCATTTATCTTTGCAGCAGCTTTCAGACACAGGGTCACCGGGTTTACGCTTCGTCATACCCGACAAAAACACTGGCTGGAACCTGCTAGGCAGGAACAAGACATTTACCAACAGCAAATAATAATATAAAAGACTTTCCTTCAAGTTTCTAAAAGGAAATATATTCAGTTTCAACACCACTTCACCCCAGTGAAAAATGGCATCGAACGGCCTTTCCAATGGAAAGGAAAACACCTCCTCCTAAGTTTCCTCGAAGAAGGGAAGACCGCAAAAACAAGGTAAAGATTACCCTGACAACCACATCATGAAGAAGGAAATAAACTGAACAACCAGAAAAAGTGAAGGGGTGGGGAAGGGACGCTCAGTCATACAAAAAAACTAACGCAAAAGCGAGAGCCAAGAAAACACAACCTCTTCCTTCACTTTTCTTCTTGAAACTTGAAAGATATAAGGTACTGGGATTTATAGCTTCAAAGGTTGTTATCCCCGGTTTCCAGATGTTAATATCTAAAAAATTTTGTCAATAAACAAGAAGACACATGCTCACACACACGCACAAAAAAAATGGAGTTTCACTCAGTTAACAGTTAAAAGCAGTTCCACTGGTGCACTTTAGTACATATTCGAGAGTTCCAATGAAGAGAAGATGTAATAGAAGATAGAGCCTTCCCGCAACACAGAGTGGTGAAAAAGAGACGAGTCCCAAAGCAAGGTCACAACTGGATGTGGTCGGAAAACTTAGTAGATGTTGAAGTGCTTCATCACTTGAAGAGAAGTTTGTAGATTAGTCTTGTTAGCAGTCATTTTGCACAACATGTTTTTGAAGGAGGTATCTTGTTTATCTAACAGGAGAAAAGTCCACAATTTGTCTCTATAGTATGTATATTTTTTGCACGAGAGAAGTATGTGTTCAATATCATTGATGCTATTACAGTCATGGCAAAGGAGATCACTGTGAAGATTAAAACGATTTAACAATCCTGGAGTTATAATGGTTTTACTGATTAGTCTGACCAAAACAACATCTTCTCTTCGATTTTTTTATCAGGGGGATAGTGCTGCAATGCTAGGGATGTCTCCCAGCGAGAGGAAGTATTTACTATTTCTACCCACAGGAAGGATATTTTTTGGTTTACTTTTGTTAGAGTTTCAAGTTTAGACGCTATACGGTGAATAATTTTGGGCGATTGCAGAGTAATATTTTTCAATGATGTGAGCGCTGAGTAACTGTCTGTAAGAATCAAACAATCTTTTCCTGGGACTACAAGAACATCTAATGCTTCAGCAATGGCTAAACTTTCAGCAGTAAAAATGGAATTGACAGGATGGACTCGAAATATAAATTTTTGTTTGGAGAAAAACCAGCAATTGAAGTGTGATGTAGATTTTTGGATGCATCTGTAGCAATGATAAAATGATCAGGAAAGTAATTTCGAATACATTCATTAAAAAAGTTATTAATTTCAGTCAAGAGTAGATTTTTATTTTGAAATTTAAAATCCCTAAGAAAAATTTCAAAGTGATTAGAGTTAGTCGTTGGAATTTCAGGTAAGGTGATAATTTGGTTGGTAGAAGCGTTTAAATTCTTCAAAATAAGCGAAATGGATTTTTTGTCTCTGGTAGTTATTTGAATTTCCTGATTATTGTGAGAGTTCTCTGTTAGAAGTGGAGAATGTAAAGCGTTATTATATGCTTAATAAAAAAATTGGGAAGCTAGTCGCTTGATTTTTTCACACTTTTCTTCTTATGCGATACCAAATATAAGTGACGAAATTAATAACAACAAACTGCTGTTGCCATACAATATCAATGAATGCAGAAATAATAGCACTAAACATAAATGAGAACTTTATAAGTGTAGTGGTTATAATGAAAAAAAATATGCTCTATATTGTTTTCTAGTTACCCTTTTATTACAATCAAATGAAAGATAAGATATCGCGAAACGTCAGTACTTCCGCAGAACCACCAAATCTTTGTCATTTATAATAATCTATTTCCGACTGTTTTAAAATTTAGATTCATTTACATTATTAGATTCGTTTACATTTTGCCAGTTTTGAAAATGTGAAAATGTTTTTTAAAAAATAATAAAAAGCATTAAAAAATCAGAATTAAGTTGTATATTATTAACGGGAAGGAAAATGAATAGTAAATGCAGAAGTCAAGTTGCGTTATTACATTGCTTTTTTTTTTCTAAAGAGGGCGCATGATCAAAAAATTACAGCAGAATAATAAGCAGAGATTTTAAAAAGTATATTAATCAAAACGTCCATGTTAAAAAAAATACACAGAAATACAGAAACGCAAATGTTAAAAATTTACAAATTTGTTAGTTTGAGAAGTTTGTTGTGTAATAAAGAAAAGACAAAAAAAAAAAATCTGATCCATCAAGATTGAATGAGCCAAAGAGACTTGTACCAAAAAGATGCTCTTTTTTTTTTTTTTTTTTTTTTTTTTCCTCCATGTAATGCTTACGAAACATTCTCATACTGCTGACTTTATTTTTTTAATTTGGTGTAGAACTTTATTTTAATTTGTAGATGCATTAAAAAATCTTGATCTGTTCAGTAATAATTTATTTAATATTTAGAGTGATGCTGCTTTCCTATTGTGTTAACTTTTTACATGACTGTGGCAATTTTAACAATAAGATATATTTTTGCAAGTTATTATTCAAACATAATTTCTAAAACCTTGAAATTTTTCATAGATGTTTTGATTGGGGGGGGGGGAGCGTTTACGATAAAAAAAAATTTTTCTATAATCCTTTGGAAATCAATGAGAAAAAGCAATAACAGAACAAAAATATAATTCATTTAAAGTTTTAAAAATTTCACATTTTACATGAAAATTTATTAATCAAAAATTAATGTACGTTTAACTACTTTTCTGTTAGCTGGATGCGAGCGAAAATCGCCAAAGAAATTTGGCGGAATTCTGCATTATTTGGCGATTTTTTGCTTGCGTCCAGCTAAAGGAGAAGTACCTAATTTACTTTCCAATAAATGATACTTGTTAAAAGTTTTAATTTTTTATTTGAAATTATATGGATTATGGTTTTGGAAACTAATTTAAAAGTTCAAAATTATCGTTTGTCGTTGCAACCTATCCTTTGAAGCATTTTTCTACCATATTTGCATCTTGATTTCTACACTAATTTATATTCCTTAAAAGGATCAGTTTTCTTTATAGTTACATTAACATAAATTTTAATTTTGTTTGTTAGTTTAATAAATGGCAAATGAATTGTACTTTTGAATTGAATATATAGAAAAAACAGAAAAGATAAAATTTCTTCCCCCCCCCAAAAAAAACTGAATTTTTTTTTTTTTTTTTTTTGAATTTGACAAGACTTATTTGCTTTGTGTATTAATAAAATTCCATGTTGGTGGTTATTTATATCAATTTTAAAACTTGTTAGTTTGATTTTTAAAGCATTTATACTTATCTTTAGATTTAACTTTTTTTTAATTTAGGAAATTGCCGAACTTTCGTTCTTTTCTTAAGAATTGGTTCTTTTAAAATTATTATTTAATTCTGGTTCTTTTTTTAAAAAAAATCAAAAAAAATCTGGTTCTTTTCATGCTTGTAACGAAATTCTATAAAATTCAGAAAAATAAATTGCATAATTGTTATAAAATTACAAAGTGATAAAAAAAATAAGAATTGTTTGATGTTAACAGTTTAAAAATGCAACAACTATCAATTAAAAAAGTAATAAAGAGAGAAAGAAAACTTAAACTTTATAAATTAATTTTATATGCTTTTTATAAAGCTGGAAAATAGCAAAGAAATACAATACCTTTCGAATGCTGCATATTCGAGTAATCTAGAGACTTCTCTAAGTCTGACTAAAGAATTTTTTTCAAAGAACATTTCAATAAATGCATCTTTCAGTAATTTATAAAAGTTTGCATCAGATCACCTACAAAGTTCTGTGTAGGAAAAGACCATAACAATGGAGATTAGCTTATTTGGTGTAACATCTTTTAAAAATCAACGCTAGCTGTAAAATTAGAAATTTTCAGTGCAATAAATATTCTAGAAAGAGTGTGTGATTTATTTAAATAATATCATTTCCCTGATAATCAGAGTGCACATTTATTAATTGATAATTTTATAACTATACAGTGTTTTTAAATTATCAGTGGTTTAACTTTTTTTGTAACTGTTGTTGGATTACTTTTTTTACAATCTTGTTAATTCAACTTATGTAAACAAGTGTATTTCTTTTTGTTTGCATTAACTGTATCATATATTAGATCTTCTTTTTTTTTTCAAGAAACTTTACTTATGCAAAAACTGTCTTTTGTACATTTTTATATGGTGTTAAAAAATATTTCATAAATAAATAAAATTTACTATTTTAGAATCAGAACAAGAGTGTAAAGCTCCAATTACAGCCCGAAATGACTATGAAAATGATTTTCCACCCATGGTATCGAAGATGGACCAGTAAAACACTACATATCAATTCATGCACTCTGCTTGAGTTCTGCATCACAGCTACCTGGGAGAATTAATTGAAGCCTTCTCTATGAATAAATCATAGCAAAAAGCAAATACTGCTTACAAAGTACACTCTCCATAATTTTTTTTCTATGATTAAAAAAAGTGAACCCTATGTTAATATATTGGCTCATCATTTCTGCTCATGCTGATGTAAAACACATTAAAAGCAATCTGTGAATTATATGATGTACTCCATTACAGTATGGTTACTTCAGCATTCAGAAACTTCAATTTTTCTACAGAATGGCAGTATTCAAAATCGTATATAGGAATATTCCATGACCATTATTTGAAAATGTGATTAATTTTTTCATAACTGAAAGTTACTAGGAGAAAGAGTTTTTAACGAAATCTCTCAAGAAGCTTTATAAAAAAAATAAGACTAGTAATTAATTAAGTTGTTCAGATATTTTTAGCTGTGCCGAATATTGTTTTATTGATATACATTTAATAAGATAAATATATATTTTTGGTATGGCATCAGATTTCTTATACTACTTTAAAACTAAAGTGTTGAATTTTATCAAATCTCAGACTTCTAGTAACTTAAATATTCTTTCTTTTTTTTATCTAGAATATCACAAGCAAAAAAGATGTTTTTTTTTCTTATACTCTATGAACAGCATGGACTGATTAAAATGACTTTATAACATGCATACAAATAAAAATTATCACTTAAAAAACATAATATCATATATCAGTCATCAATCAAAAATTTGATGCTTTGTTTATCAATTATTTTATTGCAAAACATAGTAAGTGGCAATCTTGTAAAAATATAAAATCAGGGAATCTTCTTTCTATGCTGAAAAATGTATTAATATTGAAATCTGTTATAGTTAACAAAACTTTTTTTTCTCGTTTATGCCTTAGCTTTCTTAGATTACAAAGTAGCTTAATGGACATATTATAAAAGTTTGCCAGATAATAATAATAATTCATAATTATAGAATTAAAATATGTAAAAATTTCTTATGCTATTCCAATCATTCATGCACACCCTGTATATTTTTACTTCAATTCCAATTTAAGTGTCAGCTATAAAATGTATAAATATTGACATTTAATATTATTATAAGTGAGTAATATTATAAGTTATTGTTTTAATCATGTAAATAGTTATTTTGCCTTGAATATGAAGGCTACAGAAACATGGTTATTTGTATCATATTTGTAATCTATGTAAAAAAAATGAATTTTTATTTCAGTTATCCACTTTTTAGCTACATATTTATCCGTTAACTTATTTTATTGAGAAATGACTCTTCGTTATTTTTTTCAGATGTTAAATGATAGTTAGAATGCAAGATTTGAACTCACTATTTATTATATTCTCTTATTTGTTTGGTTTTGGTTTCATTATCATAGTTTCAACCAAAGTCATACAAGCATTTAAATGAATAATCCTGATATTTTTTAATGCTATAAGTGTCCTAATTTTGGTAACTGCATTAATAATTAATTATTATTAAAGATGTTACATTACCCCCACCGTGACTTTCTAATTCTGTTGTGAAAAGTTAAATTGATCATGGATTAAATATTTTTTTTTCAAATCATAACAAATGCTTGAATGACTGAAGATGAAAAATAATTTTAGAATTTCAGAATGTTTGAAATCACAGTCTGAGATCACCTATGTGTGTCTTTTGAAAATCAGCTTAACTTAACAATGTTAGCAATCGTATTTTTTTTTGTCTGTCTGTCTCTTATTAATGTATGGGAGAAAATTATGATAAATGTTTTGCTTAAGTAATTTATTTGTTTATATTTACTCTTTCTTCAGTGTTTAAAATATTACTTTGAAAGATGCAAAGCAGCTTCTACTTGTGTACAGCCGACCACTTTGCCACCACTGAACATGACAGTATCGACAGGATTTCAAGTGCAAAGCAACTTAATAATTTTCAAAATGCTTCCTAATTATTATTTTCTTCATCCAATTCTGGAAATAACTTTTTTTTTCTTTTATGTCACAAGGTTTCATTCCAGATTGTTTAGAGGAATAAAATTCACATTGGCTGTAGAAACTGAAAAAAATTATCTCAACTTTACTTGCACAATATGTCCCTTTCTTCTTATTCAGAGTCACTTTATGTGTACAATATACATTATTGAAAATAGTTTTGATTGTTATTTAATGTGAAAAAAAACTATTTATTTTATTTGCCTGATTGGCTTGCCACCAAATGCATCCACTAGAAAAATTTTGTAACTATATATATATATATATATATATATATATATATATATATATATATA
>JAOUZG010008684.1:1207113-1233605 GCA_026289955.1 Argiope argentata | reverse complement strand
TATATATATATATATATATATATATATATATATATATATATATATGAATAAAAAAATACTAATTTAAATGAGACAGCCCTTTTGTGAGGGCATACATGTATGTGTGTGTAATTCTAAGCTTCCATTTGAGTACAAACTTCTCCACATTAAAATATTGTGTGCACATGAAATTGTTTTAGAGAAAAACTGAAATTAATTTTTAAATTAAATGAATTTGAATTTTGGAGAACAAATGCTTTCTTAAATAATAAGACAATGAAAAAATTGAAAAATTTTAATACAGTAAAAATTTTATTTTTCTGGTGGTTGTAAGGTCTTAAGATTCTGGGGGTGTGTATTTTTTATAAACATTAAAAAAAACAGTATTTTATGTTTATTATATATGTTTATAAAATACAGGAAAATCTTGCAAAATACTTTGCTCATAAAACTGCTTAAGAATTCTAAGAAGAATTAAAACTAACACAAATTTTTTTAATAGCTCAGTTCCAATTCAATTGGTCAACAGTTTCGAAGTCCTTGTCTCAAGATTTTTCTGCATGTTTTTTTAAACTCCAAATGGATTGCAAATATACAGACATTAAGTAGGATTCACTGACAATGGACCATCTTAAGTGCTCATAAATTGTACTTACATTTTTTCTGTTTTAGAAGAAGGATGCTGCATTGAGTTTAAGTCGTTTTTATACCAGAGCAATAATTTGAGCTGCTTCTGTACACTTTTTTGCCAATCTCAAATACTTTTTAGCTGTTCTCCTCCATCTCCTATTACTCGCTTTGGGTTTTGTATAAAAATTGGTTTTTAAATTCTTTCATAGTTATTAAAATGAAGGTGAAGAAAAAAACACAGTGACCAAAAATTTTATTTATATGTGCTGCTTATTGTGCTTTAAACAGATAGGCTTGTTTTGTTATTTTTTAATGTAAACTAAACCTCATTGTGTTTTGTATTGCATCATTTATAGAAATGTTTTTAATATTTAAAAATTTTAGCGAATGTCCTTGTTTATTGCCTATAATTGATATTTCATTATGTTATTAAATCGTTGCTTATTTTAATTTTTTTCCCAAAGTAGATTCTAAGGGTTTTAGTTTATGACTTCTTTTGCCTGGCTGGCGCAACACAATCGACAGGAGCTTCAGGCAGAGAAATTCCTTCCCTAGTAAATATAAATGATTTGCTCTTTCAAATAAGGGCACATCATTTATATTTAGACCAATTTCTTCAGATTTGGTTTTCATTACAAATAAGATTCTCAGAATTATTTGCGCTATAATTAAAGTTCTATAGCATGACAATTTATTGTAATTTCAATTTTAATTGGCGTTGAAAAAAGAGCTTTTACAGTCTCAAAGAAGAAGAAAAAAACTGAAAAATTAATTTGAAATTAAGAATGCAATAAAGCATCTTGGGCAGTTAAAATTTGTTTTAGCGCCAGTTAATTTTTCTTGGAAATTTTCTCGTAAGTTATCCAAGACATTTTCTATTCGTCTGTATTTATTTCACTAGAACAAAAAGTTTCAGGCTAAAAAAAAGATCTTAAATGAATGCACTTAAATTTTGTAAAGGGGTTTCCTGAATTTCAATTAAATATGAAAGTCAAAGTACTGTTCTAATGTTACATATTTTTTTAAACAAATAAAAAAAATGGCAAGATTTTTTTAAAAGTTAAATGCGTTATTTTCGCAGAATCTATTCCCATCCATACGCTTGCACAAAAGGAAAATTATTTTGTTATTCCGCGTAAATCCTCGAAAGTTTGCCTGGAGCACTTGCTTTTACAATTTCGGGCATTCATGTCTGTTGTGTATACGTATGATAGACTGTTTTGTGTGTATGGTGTTAAATACATTTTGTGTGGATGTATAAAGTTCAACTGTATGCCAAAGGTAATTTGCAAGAATATTTTTCTGCAAAAGTTGGAAGATTTTATTTCTGTACTTTAAATGCAAATTTTACTCAGTATATTTATTTGTTCTAATTTTATTTTGTTTCCTGTAAAATTATAAACTGAAGATTTTTATGACAGTGTGCATCTCAAAGTGATCAGTGTTTGTATAAATAAATAATTTAAAAATGCAAGTGAATCTAATATTTTTTTAAGTATGTAATTGAAATTGAATACAAAACTATTTAAATCTGCTCCATGTCATTTTTTATGATTTGAGCTAAAACTTTCGAATAATAAAATATAATCATCCTAAAATTAATGAAACGTTTTTATAGATACACACAAAAAAAATCAGAAACATTGATGTTAAATCATTTGCAGCCAGGATGAAAATAAATCATATAAAATGTTGACACATTGAGCAAAGACCTATAAACTGTGGTGGATCCATCATAGAAATGAAAGGGGGGAGGGACATGATAATCAAATTTGATTTGATATTCAATCAGCATTACATAATACACTGGCCTCAAAAAGTTAATGTACAATCTCTTTTTTTTTGCGTCCTATTTGCAAATGAATGAATGTAGAAACAAAAAATTTGGAGGATAGGAGCATTAAATATTTCTTTATTGAATGCGACATAGAAATTTGTATAAGTGTATTGTTGAAACGATTTTTAACAACCAAAAATATTTACTGTAAAGTCCATTCTTGGAGAAAACAGCACATCACAGTGTTATGTGGTCAAATGTCACAGAAACAAAAATGGCTTCTTATAAGGAATGTGTCCACTCCTAACTTGAATGTATAAGCGGCATCGATTTTCCATGCTGTTTATTAACTTGTCGGACACCGGAATAGGAAGCGAAGACCAGACACAGAGTAAGCCTTGTTCCATCTGATGTAACGACTTTAGAGGAGGATTTAAAGCAGCAACCTGTCTGTAAAGATAGTCCCAGAGATGTTCTATCGGATTCAGGTCTGGAAATCGAGATGGCCCTTCCATTCATTTCAAACCGTGATCCTCAAGATACTCCTCAGCATTCTGAGCTCGGTGAGGTCGTGCAGTATCGTCCATCAGAATGAAATCATTCCCAATAGCACCAACATATGGGCGGACACATGGATCAGGAATCTCATCCCGATATCTCAGACCAGTCAGAGTTCCTTCATGGAACGCATGCAGGTCAGTGTGACCACCGAGCGAGATCCCTGCACAAACCATGATTCCACTACCTCTGTAACGGTCTCTCAACATCGTTGGATTGATGGTATCTAGTGCTCTGCTCCCCCCAGATCAGTCGACGGCCTGAATCACTCTCCAATGTAAATCTGGACTCGTCTGTGAACAGCCCAGAAGCCCATAGCTGCTTTGTCCAGGTAACATGTTATCTTGCTCAGCATAAGCGGATCCTTCGCTGTCGTCCGTTGAGGGGAACGCACACAACTGGTCGTCTTGCATAGAGACCTGCATTTTGAAGATGACTTCGCACCTTAGCAGCGGAGATTCTTCTTCCTGATGCTACAAAGTGGTCTGCAAGGAGCTGCTGCAGACCACTTTGTAGCATCAGGAAGTAGTGGTTCTTCTCCTTCGGGCCGAAAGAGCTAGAAAACGGTCTTCTGCAGGTGTTGTAGCTCGTGGTCAGCCTGGAACAGGTCTTCTGGACACAGAATATTTGGAATGTTATTGATCCCAAAGTCGTTGAACAACACTACGAGACATAGTGAGATGTCTAGCAGCATCAATTTGCGACAATCCCATTTCCACCCATTCAACTGCCCGCCGCCTTAACGAATCAAGTAAATGACTTCTCTGAGACATTTTCTAAACTCTGTTGACTATTGACTCTGAAACTGCCTACTACAGTTGAAAAGCAGCACAACTTACAAGCAAAAGAACGGAAGTGTGATGTTTGCATATTTTTTCTAACTCATAAATATATGTTATTTTCTATAATTCTGTCGATACACTGGCCTCAAAAAGTTAAGGTACGTGACGCAGAATGAATGACCTTGGAAGTCACAGTTCATTGAAATTCATTCTTTCTAGAATAAATCTACAGGTTTCCTCAAATTTGATGCTCTCTGCATTTTTCTCTCTTTTCCCCATTTTCAAGATAAATATTACCCTAATCGTATTGTTGAAAAATGAAATTTACAGATATACGAAAAGCTCTCATAAAAAAATTACGCAAGAGATGCTACTTAGGGATCGGCCATTTCTGTGATATCCGACAATTACGCCTTTCGAAGTCCGACTATTTCGTGGCATCTCGCGTACGACTTATGCCAATGCTGTTTCCTACTCGATATTTAAGTAGAGAGTTAATATCTTTATACATATTCCTTCATTTGTGAAACCACCACTTTCTGCCCGTGACGCATATTTGGATTTCTTGCTATCTATGGGACTAAATTAGCTTTCATTTAATATAATTATTACATTACACGAATCAAACCGTTGTCCCATCCTTTGAAGCTGTTTCTTTAAAATGAAAATAGTATTCACGGAAAAACAGAATTTCGGTGGTATCAAAAAGTAAGGTTCCTGTCCAAATAGGATACACCTTGTTTAACCCTGCTACTGTGTTCAGATTTATTATACGAATGTCCAGTTCGGAAAAAGTGACCCTTTCAATAATAATTTCAAAAACCCATGCTCTCTCTGTCACCAGAAAAATATTTTGAGATAAATAAGAATCATTTTAATGCAATGCAATAAAAATCTAAATATAAAACTTAAGTATCTAAAATTTTAAGTGTTGCCTTCTTTATTAATTTTATTAAAAAAATACAGTGCGTAAAATTCGCACTTTTTTTTTTGCAATTTTTACACATTTTACTTTATTTAATTGTTTGATGGGTAGAAAGCCGAACGTCTACGCTTGTTACTCAATTATAAATTAACAGTGGACGTCGATGAAATATTTTTTTTCTCTTTGCCCAGCAATCGTTTAATCGCGTTATGCGGCTTTATACTTCTGTGAAGACACTGCCTAGCATGAATTGTTTCATTTGTCTCATTCTCCTAAAAACAGTTTTCTTTTGGCCAATTTTTTTAATCACTGCTTGTGAGGCTGTTGCCCGGGGAATAAAAGTGTTGCAAGCAAAATTACCAGAACTATATATATTTCTTAAGTCGATGATTTGCTTCCTTTTTCTGCATTCAAAAGTTAATGGAGTTTCCTCATTCCTGTCGTGATCTGGAATTCCCCGCACTTGTATTCAAGGCGCAAGTGAATGCGCGAATAGCACTCATTCACTAGTCCTAAAGGAATTTTATTTTAAAAAGTGAGAAAGCAAAAACAGGAAGCAGCAATTTAAGATTATTAGAAATAATACCGTATTAAAAGAAGGTTTATATTTACGTTCAGAAAAACGAAACAATACATCTTTATTATCGAGAATTTAGTAAGAAAAAAAAATTTTATTTAATAAGAGGGGGAAGGGATATATTACCTTTCATGCTCTTTAACTGTAAAATGCACAAAATTAGGTTTGGAGGAAATAAAAAATAATTTTGTTACCATGATCATAATAATTACTCCAAAACATTACGAAGCAAGATAATAATTATTTTTTATTCATACATTTCTGTCAATTCAAGTATTAGGGCATTCATTTGTGCAACTTCTGCGTTTTGCAGCCATCACTCTCACGGAGCTAATGGACCTAATCCGTAACAAATAAAGTAGGACATATCTGCACGGCCTGGCGTACGTCTTTCAGCTGTTTCACGTTCAATGGACATGCGAAAATATTGCTGAATGAATCAAAGGACGAATGCGGCGCAACAAGTTTCAATGTCCATAAAAATCCAGCTTTAAGTTGTCTCTAAACTAAAAAGTTCGAAATCAGTTTATGTTCGGACCTTAAATTCGATTAGGCATTTTTCCCCCCTCTTAGAGACAAAGTCCGACATCAACTATGACTCATTTTCTTGTATGTTTTCTTCTTTTGGCATAAATAGGTATACATACCTGTTTTCACATATTATTTAGGTTGAATGTTTTCTTACAAACCAAGCAAGTATTCAATAAATTAATTATATGGATTTTCTCGAACCCATTCAGCAAAATCGGGATTGATTTCATTTATCCGTCCTATTCGAATTGAAGATGGATCTTGAACAGCCCACTGATGCAAAAATATTTTCTAATCTACTCCGATTAAGCTCACAGTTTCTCAAGTAATAGACCATTCTATAAATTCAAGCCAGGTAGACTCATAGAGCTGATACATAAATGGAAGGAGCTAGGCATGTTTCTTATCGAAATAAGAGTACCCAGCATGTGTCACGTGACTTGGGGAAAATCTGAGAGGAAGAATATCCTTTTTGGCGAGATATCGCAAATCTTTGCTAACTCAAAATCTGTCGAGCAATTTTCATTTCCTGAAAAGTTTACCCCCCCCCCTTATTTTGAGATTATCTTCTACTAAGGAAACTGGTTACGAAAATATATATTTTTCTTTTTAATAACATCAATAGCTAAGTTTGTTAATTTAAAACATGTTTTTTTGGCATTAATTAAAAGTGATTATTTTCCTTCCTTAAGTAAACATTTTATTACTTTTATTTACCTAAAAACATCTTTTAATTTTACATTGCATATTCAAATACGTCATATTGCATATTCATTATCTCAAACAAATTTTTAAAAAACTTTTATAAAAGCATATTAAAAGTGATCTAAGTCTTTCTATTTATATATTTAAAAAGTGCACTCGTATTTATAATTATTTTTCTTTCTAAAATTTAATTTTAATCCAAAAGTGAAGAGAATAAATATTTACTTTAGCATAAAAAGGAAAACTATATTAATTAAAACTGTTAAATTATTTTAAAATAATTTAGAAAGAAAAAAAAATAACAGCCCAGGATAGAACCCGGGTCACGTGAATGCCACGCCAGAGCCCTAACCTACACACAACTCGAGCTTCCTCCATGGGAACACATTGCTAGTGCAGAAGCTATTTCAAAAGCTTCAAGGCTGATTATTGAGCCTTAACATTTTCTTAAATGAGCATTCTAAGTGTATACTTCCATTGTACAAAATCTCATCATGAACTTAATATCAGTTTTAAACATTTCGCTTCTGGTTTATAATTTTGCTTGTAACATTGCTTTTAATTACCACAGGAACAAAAGTAAATAATTTTTGGATCTTTAATGTGTTGACTTTAATACAAGATAAAGAAAAACAAAATTTTTACAAAAACGGTGATTTTAGAGTAGGTATATAGCGCAAAGTATTAATAAAAGTTGACATTCAGACAAAAGTTGTGCCTGTAAAGATAGCATTTCCTTCTTTAATAATTTCTTATATGTTAAATATTCACTAGCTTCTTTTAAGATCTTAATTAAAATCTATAAAAACATGCAATTATTATCACTACAATTGTGAACATTCTCAATAAAATATACGTTTTAGTTTCATTATATTTCCTTCATAATGCTGATTTAATATCGTTCACGGTATAATACGATTCGAATATTTAAGGTAAAAAAGAAACATATTGAGAATAATGAGGAAATTTATTAGGTTTAAAATAAATGCATAATTATTAATCGTGCAATGGTGTTTATATATATACTTGTATTGGCGGGGGGGGAATCAATCCAAGCTTGTAACTAGATGTGTGCAACACATTCGAGATTAAAATGAAACGATTAACAAAATGTAATGCAGTTACATCCGTTTAAATGAAACTTAATATCAGGTTAACTAAATTAAATACGATAAGTAAATCAAACTATGAAATATTATTCAGTTATAACAACAAAATCGATGAGTGATCCAAGTTACGAAATTTTAAACTGACTTAAAGCGAATATAAATAGAATATGCTTATTGTACATACCTGTGAAATGACAGAGGACTATCCTTAGAAGATTTTTCTTTGCATCCAATCAAATAGCAAGACCTAATCTTTGTTTAAAAAAGCTATGAAATCGATGAGTTGAAAGCGAGAAATGATCTGCCTTATAAATTTAATGTGCAATGGAGAATGCTGTTGCAGAGAATACAAATTCTATCTTTAAGTCACGTTATTTTATCTCGTCCTACACCTAAGTAGGGTTGCACTTCCTCTGTTACTATTTCAACTCTATGGGTAGATTAAGCGTTATTATTTCAAGTTATGGGTAGATTAGTAGTTGAAATAAATTCTGCAAACACTTCCTACACTGTTTCTTATATTGTTTTAGACTACAGTTTTAGCTATTAGGCATCTTAAAACTGAATACATGGTTTTTTTCACATAAGAAATTAGTTACTGGCATGAAATAATAACATTCTGCCATTTTAAGATACATTGTGGGAAAAAATTTTATGATATTTTATAATGAGGCAATAATGTCCGATTAAATTTAAAAGTCAATGTAGTGAATACAAAATGTTTGCAGTTTCAGTTGAAATCAAAAAATTGTTGCACAATTTTGAGACCTTATTTCTCACAATAGCATTGGAAGAGCCAGTTCTGATAATATATATTTGCATATATATCTATATAAATAAAAATGAATTCGCCAAATGTGTTGCTAAGCGCAAAACTTGAGAACGGCTCGACTAATTCAGCAAATTTTTTTATATGTATATATTTTCCTTAAGACATGAAGAAGATTTTTATAGAGTGAAAATATGCGAGGAAAATAGTAAAAACGACATTTTTTTTACCTTCCCGCCTAAAATCTTCATTTCCCAACCGCCAAATGAGTCAAACTTCAGTTCCCCCCACGCTAATGATGTTAGGATTAACATGTTTTCTACCGATAATTTCAAACGATTCTGTTTATTTTCTTAACGTTTGATGCATTTAAAACTGAACATTGTTAATTAATCGATTTTTCGAATTCATTCTGAAATACTTTTGTGTTAAATAAAACAGAATAAAGGAAATTAAAAATTTCTAATCTTTATTGCGTTACCCCAACTAGTGTAGAAAATTCATGCATTTGCGTTGCCCCAATTAGCATTGAAAATTCACGCATGTGTGGTGTGTTCTAATTGATGACAATAGTGTTTTCATTTTGATTAAGAGTTTAAAAAATATGTGTACAATACTGTTGTTACTATCTCAATCGATAAATAAAAGACGACTTGATTTTAAAGAAATGTGGACTTGATTTGCGATTTTGCTTTATTTCAGGTACGCACAGTAAATAAATAGATGTTAGGTTAGTCATGTGCTTTATTTTAGGTTAGTCAGGATTTTTTTTACCTTTCCTTACGGGTCGGTGCAACTACTGCGTAGTGGAACAGATGCGTACAATAAGTTTGCTTACCAGTCGTAAAACTGTCAATCAACGGTCTTGTTTACTAGGCGGTTGTGTGACTGTAAAGGATCACTTCTAGATGAGGTTGCAACATTTTAAATGTTATCTTAAAAGTGTCAGATTTGGCGAAAGTTAGCATGATGTTTAATACTGAATGACTGTTTAATATAGTATAGTGCATTTTGAAATTCAATAAACAAAGTTTCCACTTTGTTTCCGATGAAACATGAATTGCTTTTAAATGAATTTATTCAAAAATATATAATAAAAATCAATGAATTTCTTCTCATATAAATACTGCATCCACTTCGAAAAAAATAATCTAGATTTTAGAAAATGCAATTCTTTAGATAAATTCCACGATTTGCATTAAACGAATGAGTTTTGTTTTCATTAGTTTTGATTTTGTTTCTTCTTGATTCATTTGTTTAATTCAATAAGTTCGTACACTGAAATCTGTGTTATTTAAATATAAGTTGTTTATTAAGTTTGAAGTATAAATAAATGAGGTTAGTATTGAAATGATTTGTAAGTAGGAATTAAATGCAAATACAATTCTTGAAATACCGTAAGTAGTAAGAAATGCTTTCATCCACGGATGTTAAGTTTCCATGCTATATAAGTTTTTTAAAAACCCGCTTTACAGTGAAAGCGCCATTGCAAATTTAAAATTTTCTGTTTGTCATCGTAGATTTTATTTCAAGGTTGTATCAGTTTTTTTAAAAATACGTAATCTGATAGAGATAAATTGTTTGTTCATTATATAATTTCTCATTTTTTAATATGATTATCTGTAGAAGATGTTAGTTGAATTCAAATGTAATTTTCTTTTAGATGTATTATTTAGTACTCCATAACCCAAATCTACTGCTGAAAAATAAACAGAATAAAAAGTGATTTTTACATTACTATACGCATTATATATTCTCCAGAAATTTAGAAAAAATATGCACTTATTTCTGATTTAAAAAAATTAGAGCCGTTTTAAACTTTCTAAAGACTTACATGAAATGCAAATCTCGAAACCCTTTTCTCCTTCGTAGATTTAATTTCAATGTAATTGTATTTTTTAAAATCTGTACTCTGATAAAGACAAATTATTTATTCATTATAAAGCATTTTATTTTTTATGAGACAAATTATTACACTTTACATCAAAACAAGGCAAAAAGAAAAGAAACAGCCTATTAAAACAGAAGTAAATTAATGTTTTGCTAAGTAATCATTTGCATCTGAAAATCTATAGAAGATGTTGGCTGAATTAAAATTTAATTTTTTAGATGCATTATATATTAAACCATAAACCAAATCTAATATTGAAAAATAGAATAAAACATGATTTTTGCATTACTATGTGCATTGTATTTTCTTCAGAAATTTTAATTTTTTTAAAAAGATCGTTCTTATATGTAAAATAAGCCATTAGAAATCGTGATGAATAAATATACTCTTCAACAATACACATCTACACTTCTATTGAAAATTTCTACTGTTTCACTATGCTTTTATTCCATATTTCAAATAATGTAATTACTTCCAATTTCAGAAAAATTCACGATTTTTTAAAGCTTTCGGAGACTCCGATACAATAAAAATCTCAAAGACCCTTTTTTCCTCTAAATTTTTTATCGATTTTAATTCAACAGTTTTAAATAGCAAATTTTGAAAAACAGCAGGAGCAAATGCCTTTATAAAAAGTCAATTTCAATATTTTACGTATAAAAAAGTGCACATTTAAAATAAAAAATTAACTTTATGTAAAATATTAAAAACAGAAGACAACTCCTCTAATACACTCTAAATAATATTGTAAAAAGAAGGAACATTTTTCTAAAACTGAAACTTCAGATTTTTTAGAATTATGAAATAGAATAATAAATGCATTGTAAAGGTAATTAGGAATATTTCCAGAATTTAATTTCAAAAATAAATTAAATCATTACTTGATTTTGACTTTCAAAAACTGCTAAACATTTTAAAGAGCTGGGGCAGTTGCCATCTTTGCTTACTTAATACCTTTTTTCACCCTTTTGATTCGAATTATTTAAATAATCTCTTTGGACTGTTGACATTACTGCTTCCTTATTGTAGATTCAAATCTCTTGGAAATTAAATTATATGTATTAGAAATAACTATAAGGGCTCGTTCCGATGTTGTCATTGATTCGGTTCTTAGGCAATTATGTTTCGTGAAAACAATGCGCATGGTTCAGATATTTTGTTATTGAAAAAGTCTGGTTAGTTCGCAATGAACCCGTAGTTTGCAGAAGTTTAGTTCAAATCAGTATAATATTTCAACAGCACATGGATTTAGAAAATTAGTTTCTTTATTAAAAGAAATAAAGTCAGATTTTTATCATTGCATTTCAAGAGAAATTATTGCTGTAGCATTAAAAAAGTTTTTAAAGAGATGTTTTATTTTTCATTATTATAAAAGTGAACATTCATTTCTATTTCTCTAATTTACTATCTATTATAACACATGGAATCTTGATTAACACTTCAGTATATTTCCGTTATAGAAATTTGTAAATTTTTATGAAAATAAAATGAATTATTTGCTATGGATATATTGTTAAATAAAAAAATTGCACCTTTGGCCATCCTGTTAGTAAGCTATGATTAAATAATTGGCGCCCTAAATAAAATGCTACCTCTTTGATCCTAATTCGTCACAGTGCAGAAAAAATAAATTGAGCCTCGGATATTTTTTTTGTCCTGTTATTAAACTTTACTTTGAAAAATGACAAAACACTGCTTTGTCTTCGTGCCAACCCCCCCTCTTCATGACTGGAACCTCGGGCATATATACTTCCCAGTCACTAATGTACTATTCTTACACAATATTAAAGAATTGACAGCTTAAATTTTTTTAGCTTTAAAGTCAAGCGCTTGAACGCTATATTCATGCTAAAAATATATTTGGGTTTTGATTTTTAAGCAAGCTGTAACTTTCATCATTATTTTTCATCATCTCTTTTCTTTTTGTTTACTGGGTTTGGGTTTCAAAATACCAAAATTTAATAATCATTCAAAAACATCCACAACAGACAAAAACTCTGTTAGGCTTTTTTTTTTAACAAAAATTTTAAATTTGTAAGATCAAACATATGTACAGATATTTACATAAATAATACAAAACTACCGAAAAAAAATTAGAAATTAATGCAAAATTAGTCAAATTTAACGATTCTGTACATTGATATTTTCATAGAATCCAAATAATATTAAATTTTAAAAATTAATCATACTGAATAGCAAATAAAATTTCTACCCTTAAAAAATAATCAAAAAATGCACTTTAAATACAAAATTAATAAAAAGACAGAAAATGCATTTTTATGTTCAAAGACATTAGAAAACATTCTGCACATTACACATTTTTTTTACACAGTACATAAAAGATCACAGCTTCATTTTAAATGTTGGATAATCATCCTTTTCCACTGTTGTGGATAATAGTATGTTACTTGGCTTAGGCTGATTACTTTCTCCTGCACCTCTGTTTCTGGAATTATTTAAGAATTCTTTGCAATAGAAATTTTTATTCTTTGTAAAATAATAAAATTTCAGCAATTTTTTTTCAAATTATAAATATCAAATATGTTTCAATAGTTAAAAAGAAAATTTTAATAATTTAAAGCCCTAGTATTCTTAAACTGTAAAACTCCTTAATAAATTTTATAAGATCATAATTTTTCTCTCTCTTAGGACATTATGCAAATAGATTTTTTTGTCACTTTGAATCATAAACATAATTATTTTATATGTTCCACTTTATTTCCCTTTCTTGAACTAAATCAGGGATACACAACCTATGGCCCGCATAGCCTTTGAAGTTGGCCCGCGAATGTTAATAAAATAAGACCGATTTAAAATGAAATGAGTTTTTAACCTTCCAAGTGTCAACCCCGCAAATAGACGGAATCTCTTCTCCCTTCAAAGCGCCAGACCCGTGAAAAGACGGAAACTGAAATCCCCTTAAAACCGTCACTGCCCGTACTTTTACGGGTCCAGTTTTTCGCTTCCCCCAAACTCAAGCTGCGAGATAATGAGAAGGAAATGTGAGATAAGGAGAAGCCAATCGTTATCAGTGGACGATAGGAATGCTGTCTTCCTGGTCGCGTTCTTTTAAGCATTTTAAAATTTCGTTTACATTCTCAACCTTACTTTTGAGATTTTGAAAATAAATGCGAATCCGCATTAAGTTTTAAATAAAAGGAATAAAACTGAACGTATAAAAATATATTCCCGGAATGAAAATATATGAGTATTATTATTAATGAATTCATCCTTAAGATTTTACAACTTTTTAGGGTGAAATAGTAGTTAATCTAAAATATAATTATAAAATAAAAATTTGACAATTTTCTCTTTTATAACGTACTTTCATTTAAGGATTTTCGAATTGTGATTGCTTATGCAACTCATTTTTTTAAAAATAAGACACTGAATTTATATGCAGAATTTTATTTAACGAACGAGACTTTTCATCTTTGAATGAATTTTTTTTTTCATTGATAAGTGTAATTAAAAACGGGGAACTATTTTAACTGTATAAAATCCATAAATTAAAGTGAGTTTTTTTAGAAAGATAAGATTTACATTCATTATATTAAATCATATATTTTTATAACGTAATAATTTATATATGAAAATTGAATATTTGTTTAATTTGCAATTTTTTTGTTTCTGGAATTTCACATTCCTTGACGAATGCAAACAAAAATGTAAGCACTGTAGAGATATTGTTTTTATATTTTTCTCTAGTTTTTAATAATATTTTCAAAGTTAAAATAAGCGCAATTTTTATAGGTTCTACTTTTTTAATCGAAATATTAATCTTATTTCACTGTACAGTCTCATATATACAACACGCACTTCTGTGAATGTTAAACATAATGTTAAGTGACATTTATACATACGTTTAATATTGAGTAATTTAATACGCAAATTTTAATGATCGTGAAAGTAAATGAATGAATGAGTTAAAAGTTATAATATTTTTAAGTTAATTTAATTAAAGTAAATAATTATACTTTGTGTTTTAAATTCTAACTTTTTTTAACTCTTTTGTCTAATTTTATCTCATATCTTAGCATTAAAAAAAATAATGCGTGCAACTGGCATTTAGATTACCTTCTTCTCTTGTTTGTAAAATTTGAGTTCACTAGAGGTGATTTTAGTTTATTTATCCAGTTTGTTCACAGGAGTAAGAAAAATTCAGAAATACCCACATTTCAATTAATTTGAAATTCTTTATTTTTAATAAACTGTAGCTTCAAATTTTCATTGTTTAAAAACAGAACTTATTTGAACAACAATGTCAGACACGCAGGTCTCTTACCATCATTTCTACTAAAATAGTGAACATCCTTACTGATAGTGAAGATGAATATTCGTATTGGCGATCTCCAGATCAAACTGTTTGACCTAAGGTGAACACATTTTAGCCGTATATAATTTGAAACTGGGAATAAACACCTCGGCATAAAATTATCAATAATTTTAATTACAATTTTTATTAATTAAAATTACATAAAATTTTAACATTTATTCGCAACAAAAGTTGAAATTATTACATCACTATTTATACATTGTATAATTTTATTTATACATTTGAATATATCACCAAGAAAATTCATTCTTTGAGAAAATTAAGACCTTGAACTTTTTGTATCTTATTTAGTGACATGCTAGTTATAGAACTTTCGCTTCAGCTATATGGTTTATTTGTAATTCAATAAATAAAATTTGGAAAATTATATGGCAAAAAAATTTGTATCATTGATAAAGAAAATTTTGAATTCAAATTTAATGCACCAAATATATTTCTACTGTGTTATTTTCGAATGAATTGTAAAATTTTAACATTTTATTAATGCTTGAAAAAGAGCTTTTACAGTCATGATGGATTAAAATATTTTTAAATTGAGATTGACATATAAAAAGTAATTTATTCATTAGATAAATTTGATCTCATTTATTCATTTTGTCATTTAATAATTAAAAAACAATTCAAGACCCATTCTTTTATTTGAGATAAACAAAGGAAGCCTCTAAGTTTGTCATTCGTAAGAATTTATGCATTTAAAAAAAAATCGGTAAGAATTTAGGCCAATTTGTATAATTTTATTCAAAGATTGATGAATTTAGTGATGAGCGTAATACTCATGCCTTTAGAATTAATATTTTGAAAGCGCATTTTAGAATACTGAAGTACATTGGAAATACGCTCAAAGAATCCTTTTTTTTTTTAAAGTATTAAATCACTTGTATGTAATTTCGAAATATAATTTCACATTACGAGGGGACTAAACATTTTGTAAACGTAACATATTACAATTAAAACAAAATAATAGGCGAACACTTTCAATTTATAAAAATTAGATTTGTATCATATATTTGATTTGCAGTGTGTATCTGAGGCAATTAACTTTATTCTTATTAATGCCCTCAAACATTGGGAATTCAAAGAATTTTTAAAGGAATTTGATGATCTGCCTAATGTTATTTCTTAATAAACAGAAGTTAGATGGCTCAGCCGAAGTTGCCCTTAAGTGTTTTACGGAACTAAAAGATGAAATCGTTACATTTCTAAGTGACCATGGTAGAAATACCAGACGATTAAAAGAAGCAAGTTTCCAGTGTGATTTGACTTTTCTCCAGACATAACAGGCCATTTGAATGACTTCAACACAAAATTATAAGGAAAAAAATCAATTCATTTTTTAATTAATAAATAATGTAAAGCAATTTAAACAAAAGTTATGCTTGTTTCAAAATCAACTGAAAACTAAAAATTTTGCACTCTTTACCTACTGCTTAAAAATGCATGAAAAATTTTCACACTTGAAAATGCAGTATGAGGATCAAATTCAAATCTTGCATAATGCATTTGATGATCGGTTCTCAGATTTTGAAAAGTATTAAACAAAAATTGATGTTTTTTTCTGTTGATGTAAATATAGTGGATGAGAGAATGCAGTTAGACTTAATTGAATTCTGATTTTTTTTAAAATCAATTCAAAGAAAAACCGATGTTAGACTTTTATAAAAACTTATCTGAGGATTTTTTATGCTTAAAGCAACATGAAGCTGCATGTGCAACTTTTTTTGGCAGCAGCGACATTTGTAAGCAAATTTTGTCACTAATGAATTCAAATAAATCAAAAATAAGAAATAGAATAGCAGATAAGAGCTTTTCTTCTATCTTACATATTGCCCCAACCAATCTTAAGCTTAACATAAAATCAATTAACTTCAAATATTCAGTTCCAGCCATCTCATTAATTTTTACTACTAATTTTTTTCTCAAAATTTAAATTGTGTTCTCTATATAGTCACCAAAACATTTCTTCTGTTATTCTATTTCAAGATTGCCACCTTTTATAGCAGGAACCTCTTTTTTTGTTGGTATTGGAGGTAAAATATTTTAATCATATCTATAATGTTTATGTTTTATTCCTTTATTTATTGCATAATATATGCATGAGTAAAATAAGAAAAGTAATAATTGTAATTCATGCTTATTGTCACAAAAAAAATAAAAAAAATAGTGCTTTCACATTTATAACATGTTTTAACATTCATGTCCCATTTTGGCCCTCAACAGGATCCTTTTTCATATTTTGGCCCCCCGTCCTGAAAAAGTTATGCGTCCCTGAACTAAATGAAAAAGAGCCATGAAATTTCAATGAATTCTGATTTCTGGGGGTATGTGTAATCCAAATAATAATTTAATTGCATGATAAATTTGTCAAGGATAAGAATGAATAAAACAGATCTAGAATAATGGATATGGTTTTGCAAATTTATTGCAATTCTACTAAAGTGTATATTATTGCAGAAACAGTGATTCCACATTATTGTTACTAGAGATAAAATTAAAATCTGCAAGTGACCCCCCCCATTTTATTTGTAAATGAAGTCCTTTTGAAGGGTCTCTATTGCAAGCCACATATTCTCATCAACTGAAAACTTTGATAGTTTACAGTTGAACTGGAGCCCTGAAACTTGACGTCACAACAATTATCTCCACTTTGAAAAGAATTTTTCTTAAAAGTAAAACTTAAAGAAAAGTAATTAATTTCATTTCCATCATAATCATTTATATAAAATTTAAAATACAAATACAAAAAAAAAAAAAAAAAAAAAAAAAACAGCACAAACAAAGTAGCGTTAATTTTTGTCATGAAACGAAAAAACATTTCATGTAGTTCTGAATCTTGTTAGTACACACTATTTGCAATTCAGATATCTTTCTCATATAAGTCAATCAATCCTTTGCATCACCAATGCCATCTATATTAATAGCAAACATAGCTTCAGCCTCAGGTAGACATGGAGAATCATAGATTTTGCAGATGCGGGTTTCCCCACGGCCTTTGCGTAGATACAGTCTGAGGAGAGAAAAACATTATGCCTGTCAATACAGTTAAACTTTAAACAAATTTATGATTTTATGTAATATATTAAGAAATTATATTCAAATACTCATCTTTAAAATCTGAAATTAATCTAAGGTAAAGGCAAAATCATCATCATTTAAAAGCCTTATAAAAATTGCATCAAAATATACTAATTTAACACTGAATATAAATAAATAATATGGTAAAAAGATTCAGATTCCTCAAATGATGCAAATTATAAACAAAATACTTTCAAAATATTTCTTAGAGTAAAAGATGATGATAAATTTTTAAAAAAATGAATAGGCTTTCAAATATCTGTCCAAAAGTGTTGGAAGGGCTGGCCAGATAACAGAAACACCTACCAATTGGATTTCTAAAAATGCTCACTTTCTATCCTTTTTGTTTTTTCTGACTTCGCAGTGGCAGTCAATTATTTCTGATTATTAAGAATGCTTCAAAATTTCATTGCAAAAAAAGAGAGCCTCAAAATAAATATATTGAATTTACATCAGTTTATATTTTATAATAAGTATAAGTATGGTATACATAATTTATGTTACATATAGCTTAAACTCTATATGGTGACATAAAATTATGTATACCATATAGGAGTGACATATTAATGCAAAATAAAGACTCAATGCTTTAAAAAATTATTAAAACTTAATTTAATATTCATCAATAAATGATAATAAAAATGTAAAAAGATTGGTCTAAAATGAAAGATTCAAAATTATTCCCAATGCTAAAAAAAGAACAATCAAGAGAAAAATATGTACCTTGTAGTAGAAGCATGGGCAATGATGTTCCCCCCTATTGGCTTCTTGGGGTCAGCAGTAAACATGGCAGCACCATCCACTTGTGCAACTACTTGATTTGTGATGACAACAGCTACACCAAACTATGAAAGAGAAATAATTATATTATTTCATGAGAAAAATGCCTTTTTAAATTATGCATTTAAACTACTAACCTAATGAAGTTTGTAGAGATTGACATTTTTCAATTCCTACAATTAGCTCACACTCTCCCTATATATATATATATATATATATATATATATATATATATATGTGTGTGTGTGTGTGTGTGTGTATGTGTGTGTGTGATTCAAATTTTCAATGGTTAATAAAATAATTTTTGTTTATCTACTCAAGTTCAAGTAAATTTTTTAAAACTTGTAGTGGATAAAATTTGATGTTAATACAGTTTTTTCAAATATTAATTATTTATTAATTTATTAAAAACTTTCTTGCCAAAAATCTTGATTTCCCCAATGTCAATGAGGTAAGGCTTAACATGTTTTTGGCCGATAATTTCAAACAATTCTGTTTATTTTCTTAATGTTTGATGCATTTGAAGTTAAGCATTGTTAATTGATTTTTTGGATTTCTTTTGAAGTATTTTTTAATTAAAATAATACAGAATAATGAAAATTAAAAATTTGTAATCTGTATTGTGTTACCTCAACTGGCGTAGAAAATTCATACACTTTGCATTGCCTTAACTGGTGTTGAAAATTCAATGCTAGTATAATTTTTTGATCAACTATCTATAGCAAGAACAATTATTAGACTGTGTTAGCGTGGTCAGTAGGGCGTTAGATTCCCATCCATTGGGCTGTGAGTTCGAACCCACCAGTCGAAGACTATGTGTGTGTGTGTGTGGTGGACGCTAAATCTGTAGTGATAACAAAGTCTTCCATGTCGAGAGTAATACCACTGGGGGTTCTGGGTCAGAGGTAATTGTTCTCTATTTCAGATCTAAATTATGATCTGTGGATGAATGAATGGATGAAATGTATGAATGAAGTTTGCGCTGTAAAAAAAGTTTGTGACATATGTGAGCTAAAGTAAGGCTTCTGCCTTTTGGATCCATGGAATGAATTTGATGGGTTTTAGCTAGATATGAGAAACAGTTACAGAGAAAATTGTTGCAAAAAGATTATTTCATGGTATACCATTCAGTCAGAATTTTTATTTGCATTGAAAATTCACAATTGCATATTATATTGCAAAATATTTTTGTAAATTTAATCATTTAATTAAGTTTTTTTAATGCATTAGGATTGACCTCAAGGCATGATTGTAAGACAAGAAAAATTGTATAATATATTTGAACATCTTTGCTATAGTAATATATGTTTGGCCACAGTACTAATTTAGCATTGGTTTAAAAAAACAAAGCAAAAAAGGAATAAAGAGTGTTGCATTAATTTAAAAAAGGAATAAAGAGCATTAGTTTTGCATTAACTTTCCCAAAGATAAACTAATAATTCTATTTCTCAAAATGTTATATTCTTTTCTTTTCTTTATTTATGGCATAATATGTTTTGAAATATTGTGAATTTTTATTTATTTTTTTAAAAATAAAATCAATGCGAAATAAAATTTAAAATAAATAAAAATAGTAATCCTTTTCACTCAGTGAATTTCAGATAAGTTTCAATTATGTTGTGGTGATAGCAGATAGCCCTAGGCCCGAACTCCCAATCTTATGATTAGCAGCCGAGTAACATATCCGTTGAGCCAAAAGTGCACTTCAGTCCAAGGCATGCTATCTGGCTTATATAGCTGTCAATACATCAGACATCAGCTTAAAGAAAGTGTAAGCAATAACGCCCATATGAAGAATATTAAATCCATGATCATAAAGTTTAAAAATATATATATATTTTAAAAAATATTCGTAATAACATCCAGTACAACAAAAAACATTTTTGAAAAGTGGAAAAAATTAATTATAGTAAAGTATTTAATTATAATAAATTGTTTTAGAATTGTTGCTCAATATTTTGCAACCAGTTTAAAATAATTTTGAATATCAATATCTTAAATTCATGTTTTCATAAACTGTAGTACTACGGAATGGACATTTGAAGGGGAAAAAAAGGATGGGATTTTACATGTATTTATAAAATTCCTTTTAAACAAATAAGGTCTACTAAAGTTTAAAATCACAACAGTAATAAGATTTGGACATTAGTTAAGCTGCCTTTTCCCATAGAAAGTAAAAGCAAAATTAGTTTCGCTAATTATATCAGTTTGATGTTCTAAAGGATAAGGGGGGATGCAATCAAAAAATTTTGGGGTATGCATTAAATATTTATATAAATATACAATAAATTTAACATAACGGTTAGTAAAATGTAGGGAATTTTCAAGGACTTTGGGAACCTAATTTGGGAGGCAAGTTCATCACATTTCCCATTACATATATGTAAATATACTTTCAAGCATCTTCAAGTTTAAGGAATCCCTGCAATTGCTTTTTAACCAGATTTTCTGTCTTCTTTAGAGGATAATTAATCACATACAAGCACTAAAAACAATTAAATATTTCTTTAAATCAAGCACTTAATAAACAGATTTGCATGCAAAAGATGAAGAACAAATCATTTTCTTTAAAAAATAATTAAAACTTACTTCATCTGCAAGTCTCAGGAGCATTCTTAAGAATTTAGCAAGGTGCATCTGTCTGGCAGAGAGTTCCCCTCGTCCAGAGTAATCTGTGCGATACAAAGCAGTGGCACTATCCACAATTAGAAGAGCATATCTGATAGGAAGAGAGAAAGAAAAAAAGAGCACATTAAAACAAGGCCTTGAACATTACCTAAAACAGAAAAATTGCATCATTCATGCTTAAAATAAATAGCTGTCATATGATAGCATATTATAATCCATATGAAATAGAAACATTTCATTTATCTGCATTCAGCACGGAGAATATGAGATGAATATCTAATCTGAAAGTCATCTTTTAGAATAGAATTTTTAAGTAAAAACTGTTATATATTGAACTTTTCTCAAAATTTTGAAGAATTTTTTGATAACAAAAACCATCTACATGCTAAAAAGATTTCACATAAAACAATTATATATGCCTCAATTTTTCAATCAGAAAAATGTCATCTCATTTGTAAAAAGAAGTGTACAAATAAATTTCTTTAAAGTTTTACATGTTTTTTATTGCAATAAAAATTCTTAAGGAGTTTGAAATAGTTTAAAAAAGCATATAAAGCTATTGTTGGTGAATCATATGCAAATTTTTGTTTCTATTTTACAAGTCTTTTTTTCAAACTCAGAATGACATTTTTACTCTATATTTAGTTTAATTTTAAATTTCTAATGGTAAATATGCAAAAATTTCAAATGCGAAAACGTTTTGCTCAGTATAAGACATAGAAAATGAACACACACACACACACACACACACATATATATATATATATATATATATATATATATATATATATATATATATATATGCCGATAATGCATTAAATTTTAGTAAAAATGACAAACAATTTTCAATAATACATTCAGACATTTCCTAAAATAAGTTTTTGAACAGTTTAATTTCTTTTAAATCTAAAGAAAATAAGAATGAAGCAATCAGATAAGATGCAAAACTTAAACAAAACCGAACTTAAAATGAATTATAATTTACATAAACACTAGGAGATTATTATTAATTGAACAATAAAATGAACAAATTAATACAAAAAAATGTTTCAGATATTAAAAATATTATACTATTATAACACAAACTGTACTGCTAAGAAAATTAATAAATCCTGATAATGATTAAATTCCATTTCAAAAATAATGAAATTCACATTACTGCAGAAAATGTCATGCCTGTTCATTGTTATTATAAGAAAACTATGAACGTGTGTGTAGGTGGGTGTGCATGTGTACATGTATTTTTAAGTGCAATGTGCAGAAATTATTTGTATATGAATCACTTCCCATAGTTATATCTTAGGTTCATTGTTATATCTACCCAATAGCAAAAAAAATTTTTAAACACTATGTATTTCATTCAATAGGACTTTGTCTGCAGTTAACCATTAGTGAAACAGGGTCTTGAATATGCAACATTTTGTTCCCAGGAAACCAAGACACCATGATTGCAGAAATCATAATTTTTAAAGCATTTCAATCATTTCCTGAAACTGTATCATTTTCCCAGGTATTTTTCTCCAAAATGTAAAAAAAGGGGAGTAAACAATTAGGTATTTATAAACCTAAAAATAATTTCTTAAATGTTTAATTTAAAGTCATTATCCATGGAAGCATTTCCTTTTTTGTATAAGGTCTAAAAAGGTTACAGTGTGTCAATAGAAAAATGAGCCAGTCTCTTTAAATAATACTTTTTTTTCAGTAAATTAATGATGCTAACAGTTATTTCCTGTATATGTATATATATATATATATATATACATACACTGCATACACACACACTCATGGCTATAAGCTAAAGATAATGCCAGTTCAATTAAAAAAAAGAGTAAAAAGCAAAACCAATGTGACTTATTTGTAAAGCCTATTTATTAAACAAAAGGTGGAGAGCAAAACATACTATATGTTTGATATCATCGATAAAAATTGCATTTCTTTTTTTCCTCCCTGGGACAAATAACAACAACAAAAAAAAACTATATATAAAAACCAATATTACACAGCTGGTAATACATAGTATGTCACCCAGGTGATTCAATACAGCCCATACAATGTCTAGGCATACAATTAAATTATTGATCAGATCTTGAAGAATATTACATCACTAATCAATCAATGCTCTTCAAAGTTGTTGTAGGCAAGTATGAGGCGGTTGATTGGCTGTATCATATTGGCATGTATCATATAAGCTCTACTGGATTCAAGTCTGGTGAGAATGCAGGTCAGTCCATATGGATAAGATCCTCCAATTGAAAACATTTGCTTACAATGTTCGCACCATGAAGATAGACGTTGCCATCCATAAACAATGAATTCTGAGCCCATGGCACTCCAAAACAATATACATGTTGTTTTAGAATGCCCTGATAGATTTGGTTTGTCATGGCTCCAATTTCACCATGCAAATCAGTTATGGAATCCAAAAGAATTCTTCCTGAAATGAGCAATCTTGCACCATCATAAAGGTGTTGTTAAATGGTGTTCTCTTGTTGATAACAAGTACCTGGCCCTCTCCGTATAAAAGGTTGGTAAGAATCAGACTGCAAGCTAAACCTGGACTTGTCAAAACACAGAAAGTTATTAATGTAATACATTCTTGCACATTTTAGAGTTATAGAGATATATCCATAATTTTTATTTATTTTTTGCTTTAATCTACAAAGTGACTGCACAGAATTTTGGATGCAGTTTTAAAATGAAATTCTACTAATATACATCCACTACTTTTAAATAAGTCAGAATCATAATCAAAAACTTTTTAATTGAACATAACAAACACAACATATGTTATTTAGAGAATAAATATTAATTATTGCTGATTATAGGAAGAAAATACAGCTCTTAAATAATTTTCGCCAGTTATTTTAGATAAAAATATTTCAACTCCTCATTAAGAAATCATAACTATATGTACCGTGATTCCGTCATCATAGCTGCAGCCTGGACGAGAAGTTGCATTTGATGATCTGTGTTGTAAGCTCTGGCACATGCAACATTTTCCAAAACTGCATCAGGAGACAGATTAAATCTATCAAAAAAATTTTAAAAAGGCTTTTAAATTATTAAAAAATAACACACCTTTAAATGAATAAAAAAAGTCCTACATTCAAATTTCAATAAAATTTAAAGTTGTATTAGATTTTTTAAAATTTCAATATCAATTTGTTAATACAGGGTGACTATAGAAATAATGAAAGAAATTTCTCCTTTTCTAAATTAAACTTATAAAATTAGTATAATTTAAAATCAAAATCAATTATATTAACTTTATCTACAAACTATGTTTTTTTAAAAAATGAGCAAGAATTTTAAAAATCTAGATTTGTAAACTGTGCATTCAAAATGCATTACAAAATACTTTTCTTTTCTTATTTTTTTACAAACAGTACCTGCACAGCATAGCATCCAAGAAGAAAAATTAGCTTTAAACTTAAGTCCAGGCTCCACCACATATGACATGAACATGTTATCCAACATCAAACAAACATAAAATATTATAAATTATCAAAAATAGCGACAAGAAGTTTTTATTGTTAAAATGTTAGTTTTAATTATACTATGTGCCAATAGATGGCGCCATGAGTTCAATATGTATATTATATATAAGAATGTTCACTAAATAAATTTACTTTTCTTCCTGCTGTCTCCAGCTACACAGGTATGTGACTGACCTGTGTCTTTATTCTTGCTTTGCTGCTCTGATATTTAACTCTGATTTGTTCATTTATAGCACACATTTAGAAAATATTTAGACAGTTAAAAAGGTAAAAGTATGATGTATATGTAGACAAACACAGGCGATCATTTCATTCCTCAGTTGATTCAGTCGGTTTGGAATTGCTGTTTATAATCAGACATAAGCATAGAAATGTATCGCATATGCATACCACAGCTCTTGCTATAAGCACATGTGCAGTTCGAGGTTTTCATGCATTCATGGATAAGTG
This sequence comes from Argiope argentata, assembly GCA_026289955.1. Taxonomy (NCBI): domain Eukaryota; kingdom Metazoa; phylum Arthropoda; class Arachnida; order Araneae; family Araneidae; genus Argiope; species Argiope argentata. The sequence continues at coordinate 1,208,609 of JAOUZG010008684.1, read as the reverse complement.
CAAAGTTAAAATCGCAATTATAAAACTTCCTCTTTCATTTTGGTATAACTTCAGTGTACTAAAACGTTCACTAATAAATGCTCTATAAAATGCTATAAATTGCATTACATATCTATCTATCTATCTATCTATCTATCTATCTATATAATATAATATTTTGCAGCTCATTCTTCTCTCAATAATTGAATCTTCAATATTCATTTACTAAATATAGGGTTTTTGTGGTTCGAACATACAGGTGCTTTCAGGAAACATCATTTTATATTATGTATAAATACATTCCATGAAATTGCATTATTAAGTAGATAAAATGCATGTCTTCAAATTTAAAATATTATATTAAATACAAAGCAATTTATACTAAGTTTTACATTACAAAGAAAAATATACTTTAATTATAGAATTTATCTTTTAATTTATGTAATTCAAAAAACAAAAATTATCCAGACTCCTGCACTTACCGGTTGCAAGTGGCGATCAGCCTCTCAGGCCTCAAAGTTCCCTCCGTATCTATATAGAGGCATTTTCCTTCACCTCCATTATAATCAATGGGCAACTAAAGGGAATCAAATTTTTAATACAATTCTTTGGAAAATATATTAGTAACAATAGCAAATATGCATCTCTTCGAATTGTACAAAAAAAAAATCTTTAGAGTGGAAAATTGTAATGATATTTATTTTTAATAATTAATGAAACCTTTTTAAATGTTCATATAATAAAAATTCAGAAATATTGTCAAACTTTAATAACTGGTAATTAATTTCTTTAAATCAATCATTTCAATGAAATTTGCAATCAATATTTGCATATAAATTTTCTAATGTTGGAAAAAAATGTTGCAAATATAATAAAAGCATATTATAAGAGAAAATAGTATGTATGACTTTCTCATATAATACAATAATATATGCCAAACAAATTTATTTTAGGAATCAACTATGCATTTTATATGAAAAATTAGGAAGTGAAGTTACAGAACTGCAAAACCTCATTTCTTACAACTCTTCATTTATTCTAACAATATGCAGTTAGATATTGATGATTAATTTTTATGAATGTCATTTTCAGATATAAAGCCTAGATCAATTAAATAGTCATACATATAAATATAATATTTTATCACTTTAATTAAATCCAAATTGACAAATAATTAATATTCAACAGCAACAAGCATTTTCCCTTTTTCATTATTTTCCTGAAAATTTGATAATTTAAAAGCACCTTTTGCTTACTGGAAAAGACTGCACATAGCAACAATAGTATAAAAGAAAAGAGAATCATTAGATGCAATATTCTTATTTAATGAAAAATGCTTCCTAGCATAAACATTGAGAAGAAAGAATGCAACATTGCATACACTTATCAGTTTAAAGCAGTGAAAATCAATCCATTAAATATCACATTTAAAAAATTCAGATCCAAAAGCTTAAGATCAGTATTCCTAAAAATTAGTCCACCTTTAATTTTTTTTCAAGCTTTGGATTTATATATAT
>JAOUZG010008684.1:1194665-1206713 GCA_026289955.1 Argiope argentata | reverse complement strand
ATTTGTCAACATTATCTTTAAAACATTCAACTCCAAAAATTTTAAATAAAAAAATATCAGCTAAATTTTCTATTTTCAAAAAACTTTTTAATAAAGTTTTGCATATACAAACTTTAATTTAAAATATTTCTTTAAAAATTGTATTTAAATGTTTAATTCTGGTATTTTCTTCAGGAGAATGAAACAAATTTGTAGCTGCTAAATAATCACAGTGTCAAATATACTGTTACATTTTTAGCGTAGCGGGTTCGGATTGAATGGACTTTATTTGAGGATAGCACAAACTAACTTATTTACAGCAACTTACAGGATGACTTGATAAAGTAAAACTTCAAATAAACACAATCCAGCAGTTAACAATCACTTACAGTGTAAATGCAAGCCTTATGCACAATAAACACAGTTTGAAAAACAGCTATCGTATAGCACAGCAAACAGTAAGTCACAGCGAGCTCAATAACAAAACGTTAACAGCAAACGTGAACACAGCTCACTAATAATCCGCTAGTCCAGCGAAACGCTTCCTCTCTGCGAGGAACTGCGGAGTGCGGCAGCCGGTCCCTTATGTAGCCGAGCAAGGGAGACGCGAAGCTTCGGAAATCACCGCGAGCGATCCAGCGACTGCCAAACTATTCCTTTCGCCAACCCAACCCGGCTGACGCCAGCTCTTCGAAACTGTCGCCAATCGCTCTCCTTTCGCGATTTCAGCGGCGTTTGCCCGCTTGTAACATTGTCCCCTTCTCAAGGACTGCTCGTCCCGGGCAGTACAGACCCCGAGCAGAAGACACTCAAAAGTTACAATAACATAGATACAAAGTTGCAGACATAAACAATGAAACATAATTAAAATAAAGAACACTATTTACAAATATACAGGTCATATTTACATAAATGAGGAAACCATGGTTTCAACTAAGTATTTGACGAGTTACCATAATAAGGGGCTAGCCGGTCATGATGTGCTACTCCTGGTCTTGAGTTCGGTCACTTCCTTATTCGAACCACGACGTCATTGTCTTTTCAGGACTGTATAAGGGCCTTCTCAGGAAAATTGCAGCTTCGGAGAGAGTCCCTTTCGTCAAATCGGGTTCCAGAACCATACCTTGTCACATTTCTTGAATTTATGCCCGGTGGCTTTAGTGTTGTACCTGTTTTTCATCTTCTCCGTCGCTATGTTGATCCGATCTCGAGCAAACCTGTGTACGTCTTCTAAACGGGCCTGGATATCTTGAGCATAATCCACAGGCAAAGAAGGTGTATCCGGTGGACGCCCGAACTGAGGATCACTGGGAAGTGGGAGTTCTTTTCTGTTTCCATCATCTCTCCTAGGGTGAGGTCCCAAGATATCAGAGGCGAGTCTTCCAAATGGTGCACCCACATTATACCGCTGTAACTTACAACGAGTGCGTGTTTTTGGTCCTTTACGGGCGTTACAGTCATCACATGTTCGGCACCATTCTCGAACATTATCTTTCAAGTTGTTCCAATAGAAATGCTCCCGGACTTTATGAGTTGTCTTCATGACTCCGAAGTGGCCACCTTCAGGACTGCTGTGCAACTCCTTCAGAACTTGATTTATTCTTCATCACGGAAAAACAAGTTGCCACTTAAACGACTTCCCATCTTCAGACTCTAATTTTCTATACAAGATGCCATTTCTAATTTCGAGTGAAATCCAGAGAGCCCAATAACGCTTAGTTCCAGTAATGAGGCCTGAAATGACCTGCAATTTAGGTCTTGAATTGTGTGATTGCATAAAGTCTATATTCGGTTTAATGTCAGGATCGTTTATTTGTTCCTTGCTAAACTCTTCATCACTCCAGGGATCAGATTGAAGTGGGATGGCTCCTGCGATTCGGTGCTCAGTTGGTGTAACAATCTCATATTTCTTTTCCGCAGATGAGCAGTAGCGACAACCATCGAAGCAGGGCTTTCTTGATAAGGCATCTGTATTTCCTCCTCCAGAACCCAAATGGAAAAGAGTCACGACTTCTGATGTGGAGTGCAGGGAGTTATTCTTAAAGTCGATTACAAAATTAAACTCTTTCAGAAAGTCCATACCAAGTATGAAATCATCTGTAATTTCCGCTACGTAGACGACATGGTCATAAGTAGCATTCCCAAATCTAATTTCAATATTCATTTTCCCTATAATTGGGATTCTGTCACCAGTGACCGTTTCGAGGGTGACGCAGGACGGTGTCCAGAGAATTTTCCTTCCGAGTTGTTCTGCAACATTTCTACTAATAATGGTCACGTTGGCTCCTGTGTCAACGATCATTCGGCAGGGAATTCCGCTGAGGAAGGCTTAAACAAATACACCATTTTCACCGCCACCTCTGGAAGATATCTTTAAAACTCTAAAACGGTTTTTCTGGTTGCTTCGAGAAGAGTCTTTAGCCCATTTATCTAAGCGGACTGGACAGTTCCTTCGAACATGGCCCTCGTCACAGCATTTCCAACATTTCACAGTTCTCTGGCCATGTTTGTTAGGTCTTTCAACTCTTTTCCGTATAAATTGGAAAATTGTGTTCATCATTTCAAATAGGTTTCGTAGCTAAGGATCCGATGCATCTTGAATTGTAGCACCTCTAACTGACTGGCGATCCCTCCTTGCAGCTTGTTGAGCGGCTTCAACTTTCATGGAATAAACCAAAGTTGCTTTCAAATCCTTCAATTCAGTCATTCGCAGGGACTTTTGTATCTCTGGATCCCTCACAGCGTCAATGAAATACTGCAGGGCTAGAGTTTCGCGTACCTCGGCAGGACAGTCAGAGAAGGCAAGATGGAAAAGCCTCTCTACATCTGCCGCAAGACCTTGCAGACTTTCATTCGATCGTTGTTGCCAGGTCTTTAATTGAAGACGGCTATAGTCTTTGGGGCATTTTTCCCCGAAGCGTAACTCCAGACCGTTTGAAAGAGCATCAAAGTCCAGATGTTGTTTTTTGGGAACAGTTCTTAAAATATCAGCAGCTTCAACCCGTAGTGATGCAGCCAGTTGACGAGCCTTCGTGACTGGATCCCAACCATTGGCTTCTGCGACGATGAATAATTGAGTCTTATAGACTTGCCATGATGTTTTTCCGTCGTAAGTGGACACTTTAATGCTTGCTTTGGAAATAATAGGCACAGGTTGAGCTATTTCTGGCTCTCGAATATTCGGGGATTGGTTTTCAGATTTTACTTGTATATCTTCCATTTTCTTCAATTTTTCATCGACCTTCCTCCCCATTTCTTGTTCAAATGTTTAAATCTTTCGACCACTTTTTCAAATTTATCTTCAAATTTCTGCTGAATATTATGAATCTTTGTATCGTTCTCTTGAACCTTTTCCGCCAAAGCATCCACTTTGGAGTTGATTGATTCAACAATATTAGCTTGGCCTAGTTATATCTTCTCTTGCCCTTGTTCTATCTTCTCCATCTTCTGTTGCCCTTCTTTCATTTCTTTAATGAAAGCAAAACGCTTTTCAAATTTGGTTTTATCTGCTTCTTCCATAGCTCTACTTTTCACCATTCAACTCCACTCCTGACACCAGTTATTACATTTTTAGCGTAGCGGGTTTGGATTGAATGGACTTTATTTGAGGACAGCACAAACAAATTTATTTACACCTATTTACAGGATGACTTGATAAAGTAAAACTTTAGATAAACATATTCCAGCAGTCAACAGTCACTTACAGCCTAAATGCAAGCCTTACGCACAATAAACACATACTTCAAAACAGTTATCATATAGCACAACAAACCACAGCGAGCTCAATAACACAACGTTAACAGCAAACGTAAACACAGTTCACTAATAATCCGCTAGTCCAGCGAAACGCTTCCTCTCAGCGAGAACTGCCGAGTGCGGCAGCCCGTCCCTTATATAGCCGGGCAAGGGAGACGCGAAGCTTCCGAAATCACCGCGAGCGATCCAGCAGCTACCAGATGATTCCTTTCGCAAAACCAAATCGATTGACGCCAAGCTCTTCGACGACGACGCCAATCGCTCTCCCTTCGTGCGTTTCAGCGGCGTTCACCCGCTTGTAACAATACTTAATTCCACACATCTACAAATTTAAATTCTTCATACTGCAGATTGATTATTTATGGGCATCTGTCATATTCTGCTTTCATTATTAATAAGAAATACATCTTTGTTTCAAGCTTAAGATGCCCTCACATAATTAAAGTTTGTCTTCTGAATTAGAATTGTTATATATTTTTTCAAGATACAAAATTTTTAATCATTCATTTAAATTGCTTAAATCATTATTATGAAATGTAATATTAATTGTCTCTATAATTTTCCATTCAGCCAATTTCAAGAATTTGTGCAGAGGATATGACAGCAACTGTATTAGTTATTACAAATGAATGATTTTGACTAAAACATAAGTCAAACTGTACAAAAGTTTATGACAGAGGTGAATACCTAACTGTGGCAAAACCAAGAACTTGCTTAATACAAACTTCTCAAATAAATTATCTAGGTGAACAAAATCATTACGCATCATTTTGAAAAATTTGAATTTTTTAAATAAAAAGCATAATAACTTATGTAAATTTTTAATGAAAAGAAATGATATTAATGTTTCTCATATGAAGTTTTTGAGAAAAATGCATAATATGAGAAAAAATTCTTTCTCCAGGCCAGTGATATATCTTGATGAAATTTGGAAAAATGCTAACCATTCATCTTTTTTTTTTTTTTTTTTTTTTTTTTTTTTTTGGCAAAAGCCAAGCCTGATAGCCAAGGAGGCTCAAAAGTTATGTTGGAGAAAGGATCTAGATAAATCATTTGTCATGACAGATCTGCTGACCAAGGTTTTATTCTATATGCACAATTTTTATTCCAATTCCAAAATACAATTGACTATTATGAAGAGATGATTAGTAAATTAAAAAAAAAACTGACATTGTGGCATGGTTTTGACAGAAATATTCCTAGTAACATCATCAAAATCAGACCAGAATGATTGAGCATTGTAAAGGAGTATACAGAAAAATATAGAGTATTGATCAGATAGCATACGAAGTGATGGGATGAGAAATAGTGAGACTACCTCCATGTCATTGTCAAAACAACACAACAAACTTATCTGAGAGCAGGTGAAAGGTGATATTTCAAATTTAAAAAACTCTCAAAATCAAAGATAAAATGAAGTTAAAAAGTCTTTAAATTAAGGATAAAGATGAAGTGCTGTTAAATATAACAATGCATATCTGAAAAGAAAAAAAAATGAGTAACACATGCAGAGAAATGACAAGAGGACTTCGTTAAAATTGGTACTAGGGATAATCCAATTAAAAAGATTGTAATCGATTTATAAGATGACAGTGAAACCAGATTCGGTTAAAACAAAAATGAATTTTTTAAAGCTGCAAGCTTTTAAATTAGCAATTTTTATGCTCATAATCCTTTCATTTCTTTCCAAATGAAATATGCAAAAATTCACCCTGATAATTATATTTGAAAGTATATGTATACATTTTAATATATGGCTTTATTAGACAAGTATGCTATTAAAAGTGTATATTTATTAAACCAAAATATGTCTCTATTAAACTTTCTTAAACAATCAAGATTTCTTTTCTTTTTCTTCTCTCATCACAAAAGAGTAATTATTTCTTTCTGATTTTTATTGAACTTATTTTTTCATGTTTAAATGTTTAAATATCTTCATAAATAATCTATATCCATAATGATATGTAGATTTGCAACTGTAAAATATTTTTTTAAGTGCAAATATACAAAATCAAATACTTTTAATTTGACATATTTATATAAAATACAAAATTTCAAAGAATTTTTTCTTCTTTTTTTTATTTACTGAAAAAAAAATCTCAAAAGTTTAATGATCAAGAAAAATTGTTTGTCCATATTGCCATTTTATTTTTTTAATGAGAAAACTAATAATGTTAAAATATTTATAATACCTTCATTTAAACATTATAGTAAATCATCTTGATGCTAGTATTTCAGAAATCGTAAATAGTAGCCAGAATATCTAACTTTTTGTTTCCTTTTGCAATTCTAAATAAAATATACTGGTGTGGAAGAAAAAAACAAGATTGGCCCAAATCATGGTACAAAATTAAAGAAAATATGGAGACGAGGAAAGTCCTGTGACTTTAATATGTCTATTTTATTTATGCAGACTATAATGATCTTTTAAATCTTGTTTCTTTATGCTCTTGAACTATTACAAGCACATGCATTGACAAGAAATTTCTGTTTCCTGTATTTCAAAAAACCTTATATAATAATGGTAAAATTTTACAGATGGAATGAAGATGGGCAGCATTTCTCTGAAGTTCTCTTAAAAAAGATGACATCTATTAAAATACTATAGTAATATAAATAATCAGTCATAACTTACTTGACAAGTAACAGCTAGAGTGTGACATAATTGGGTTTTTCCAGTGCGAAATTCCCCAAAAATTTCAGTGATAGAACCAGTTTCAATACCACCTGAACATAAAAAAAAGATTAAAATGTAATCTGCTATGCATATTGCAATGTATCATGTCAGAACAGAGTTTCTTGAATGGCCAAGCACCATGTGCTTGTGCAAGTTAAATTATATTTTTATGCATTTTAATTGTTTCATTGAATTAGGAACTTTAATATAGCAAATAATCATAAAAACTTTATTTTGCATTTATTGTTTTTAAAATATCACATTTCGTATTCATTTCATATAATCGCATGCTCAAAATTACATTTTCCTAGGTTTTAGTTGCTGTAATAATGAACTTATATTTTTGGAATCAGAGCTTTTGTAAATGCAATGGCTACATGTTATTAAAAAAGCTGATTTTTTTTTTTTTTTGAGATGCTTGTGCAGATAATAAAATTTTTATTTTTCACCTATGGATTTTTGTTGATGCCAAAAACCACATCACAAAAACAACATCATGTTCTGATATGATAAAAAAGAAACATTACTTGATTTTAACATATAAAATAACACAACCAGACTCAAATTATAATCTTGAGAATAGCTTAAAATTTGTTGTGGTCCATAATGCAAGATGACATTTTAACAAATATTATAATATTGCATTGTAATGTATTGTCATTCTTCAAGAAGCAAGCATGCTTTTGTTACAAGATTCATAGTGTGAAATTGCCATAAAAATTAAGTGCATCTTTGCCCAAAACATATTCCAGAACAGTTTTAGACATACTGTAGTATACTAGAACATGTGGATTGGAATTAAAGTAAGAATCACATAAAAATATGAGCTCTTCCTTCACTATTACAAAGTTTATAATTCAGTTAATTCTCACCTCCCAAAAGTTTGTCAAGTTCCTTTGATCCAGTTGTTATCTGGATGATCTCAGACCTCTTTTGGTGGTATTCTGTGGCAGTTGTGAAGCCCATTGGGACTATCTTCATAGCTTCAGTCTGCAATGAACCCATTGTGCAGCAAAGAAGAGAAAGCCAAAGAAATTAACAGAACAGAACAGAAAAAAAAATCACCTGAACAATATTAAAAAGATATGGCACATGACATAATTTGTAAAATTTTTTAGACTTGCCACTCAAATCTGGAAAAATAATTTTCTGTGTTTTCTCTGTATGCTTTGTTTGCATTGTAAGAGAAAACATGTGTACAGCACTCATTCTGATTATAAAAGAATAATTAGGTTCCCTAATTTTAATCAATAGAACAAAAAAGAAGTAAACAATAATTCAATATTGCTTGAAATAATGACATATGTAATTAATGTATATATTTATATGCAGATTTGTTTTTCCAGATTTTAGCAAGCCAAACTTGACATGTTAAGGGGGAAAAAAAAGATATTGATAATTTATCTTCTAAACTTTAATTTACTATCACTCAAAATTAAGAACAAGATGAGATAAAATACAAAATAACATTCTTGTTATATGATAAATGTTATTTAATAATTACTTATAAAAACTAATATAGCACGGATTTCTTTCACAAAAACATAATGAACATAAATGAGCATATTCATTTGTGTTATCAAAATCAATATCTAATAGGTATTTATTGTTTCCATCCTGATAAAAAAATATAAATACTTTTTAAAAAATAATTAAAAATAATTTGGTAATTTTCATTAACTAGAAAGAAAGAATTGCACTCCAAATGCAACAATATTAAACCATATAATGCAAATCTCTTATTCCATGCTACAAATCATGACTGGCAATAATTGCTGTAGAACTAATATAAAAACATGCTTTTGCAGATGAATTTCTTAGGATTCCAAATATTCTATAAAAGTATGTACAGATATGAAGGCTTTTATTTTTTAATTACTTTTAAAAACTTTAAATTACTCTAAAAGCACTTTAATTTAAATCAATATAAGCAAACATGATGTATTAGTATTTATTTAAAAATAAATACTAAATGCAGTTAATAAGGATTAAAATAAACCCTCAACAAGTTCAAATGCTCAAACACTGTTAACATATAAGTCTCATGATTAGATTACAGCATGATAATTCATTAGAAACATTTATAGAAAATAAAATGTACATATTTTATATAGGTTATAAGGCAGCATCTTAAAGCCTAAATAATAGTATAAGTGAATTGCATGACTATCTAAATTTGAAGTTTAAAAATATTTTGCTGAAAAACCTGTTATGAGACCAAGTTACATAAAATATTAATTGAGCATTTTAGCAAACATTAATACTGGCGAACCGGCTGATTGTTAAAGGTGGCTAGTCTCATGAATGGATTACAGCATGATAATTCATTAGAAACGTATACAGAAAATAAAATGTACATATTTTAAACAGAAGGAGGATACTCAACTGTTTAAAAGATATTCATATCAATAGCTGTGCAGAATATTGGAATAAGAACTTTGCAACTCCACCTATTCAGCTATTGACCAGAGAGGAAAAGCTTAACTGTTGACAGACTATATTGATATAGTCAAAATCATTGAACTAATTAGTGCTATCTTTTGTTACTTTTTTTTCACGAAGAAGATTATCAGCGTGGTCTTCTCATTTAATATACCATTAACCTGATGCACACATAAATGGCAGATTATTTTTGGTTTATAACTCAAGTATACAAATAATATTTTAATAAAAAATGAATTTTTAAACAAATTTCCAAATGAAAAGGTCAAACAAGTTCAGATTTATTCCAATAGCATTATGATACTTCAGAAGGCCATGAAATCTAAATAAAATAATAATAATAAAGAAAATGAAAAGACTTAAGGTAACAATTTCTCTTAAAGTGTCATTGCAATAAGCATAAATACATTATACTTGAAACCATACAGACACACAACTTTTATTTAGGAACGAAGATTTATACCAAAAGGAAGTATTATTTATATTAAAGGAATATAAGGAAAATATTAAAGAAAAGGATTTATATCAAAGAAGTGTTGTCCATATTAAAGGAAATATTATGCATTGTTGAAATTCTACAGTAAAAGAAGCAACTAGTAATTATTTTTCAAATACAAGTTTCAATTAATTCACAGATAAATGATGTATTGAAAGGATTTCTGACTCCATTCAAAAATAGCGAAGCAAATGGATCTAGCAGCAATATGATATCACAAACTTGATTCACAGTTATAGTAAAGATTAAAGTTTTTCAAATCCAAAAGATGTCATTGCTAACCTTCATGAATATTTAGAAAGCAGTGCCGAATGAAACTTTATAGGTTTAAGTGCTTCTATTTTTGTTTATTCATAGTCTTTATTGCACCACAGTACCCTATTAAATATTGAGACAGGAAAATTGATCTTGAAAGATATTTTAAATTGAACAATGGAGAGTGAATATGAAAAACAGATTTCACTTTAAGAAACGTAAAACGAGTATGTTCCAAAAATTAAGAAAAACATCCCACTTATTGATGTCTTTGGAAAAAAAAAAAAAAAAAAAAAGGTGAATTGTGTTCAATTTGTAGATGACACGGAACAGAATAGCAAATTATATAAAGTGACTGAAATTACATTGCTTTTATGGTAAAAATTAATGCAATAAGGCAAGTCATTTGTTTTATTATTGAGAAAAGTTTGGAGACTGCGAAAAAACTTTCACTTTCTAATGTACTTTTAAACTTTGTTAATACAAAATGATCTACTATAAATTAAAATAAAAAATAACAGAAAAAATATATATTATTATATTTGATGAAAGATTGCCATGGAGAAAAGGAAGATGAAGGAATTAATGTATTATCAAAAAATATACACAGAAAATAATATCCAGAATAGTTTATCAATCCTTCCAGATAGTATGCAAAAAAATTTTGAGAACATAGAAGGATTTTAGACTTAAAATTATGCAGTCAATTAAGAAAAAGTAGCAAGAGAAACTTAATGGTAGAAACAGGTAAATGTCACTAAAGTGTTATTAAAAAGGTGGAGCCAAACAGAGCCAAATACAGCTTCTCATTTAGTTAAATTTTAACCGGGCAATGGTTCTTCAAATCTCAGAAGGAAAGGATATTTGACAAGGAAGGAAAATAGAGGCATGACAAAGAATAAATACTGCACTTCACAACCATTTATAAATATTAAATGGTTGTGAAGTGCAGGAGAAAAGAATGAATTTTCATCTGGTTGGCTGTTTTATAGTGATTTGTCAAGTGTGTCACATAACTTAAGACTAATTTGAAACATGCATTAAGACATAATCCATTATATTATCAAGTATAAGAATGTTAACGAATAAAGAAATTAAAATTTCCATTATACATATAGAACCATAGGGTTATTTTAAAAAAACATAACATAAAAAAGAACAAATTAAACTATAAAATTAATACTTTCTTCTTAAAAATTAATATCTCTTCTCTGCAAACATCTTTTCTACTTTGAGAAATACCTTATTCACAGTTATTCATTCCAAAACTGATTCATAGAGAATCTGAATAAGGACTGACTTTCTTTCTTTCTTAAATGAAAACAAATAAATAGTTTTTCCATAAGTGAAATAAAAAGTTCTTTCAAACATGGAAGTAATATCAAAGGTCTCTTTTCAAGTTTTTTAAACTTGGCTGGTAAACATTTGTAAAATTCTGACACATCTGAACTGAATATAGATTTTTTTTATTTGCTATTAATTAACCTGAATAAATAGAAATTTAAAAATCTTTTGTGTCACACCTTACCTTAGATCTAGATCTAGTATGTAATTTGCAGATCTAGATCTAGTATGTAAATTTGCAGAGAATATATATACTGTGAAAGCTCATTTAATGAGCATTATTCGTACCTGAATCTTACTTGTAATGTAATACATTCACTAAAGGAAAGAATTTTTTCGTAGAAATCCATCTTCAACAAATAAATGCATTCCACTTAAAAATTCAAATTTAAAATTATACAATTGTTAACAATTTTTTTGCAATAAAATTGAATGGAAACATTTGTTTTAACTTTCAAAATTTAGAGAAAATAAAAAATGACATTTTTGTGAGATGAAATTTAGAACAAACTGCTACTGCCTAAATTAAGTGATGCTTCTCAATATGCAATGTAACAGTCATCAATGCTTTCATGCTCCCTTATACCACTAGAAAGTTGTTGCTCAGCTGAGGCTCTCACCTCTTCACCAATCTCATTGTTGTGATACATAAACATAGTCTTTAAGCGAAAAATGAAGATGCAAATTAATCTTTCATGCAAATCTAGGATGTGAATCGCTCATTCTATAAAACATTACTGGTTATGAGTCCCTTTTATTACATTTTTTTTTTTTTTGCTTGCTATGTAAATCTCTTCTATGAGAATTGCTCATGTTGAATTATGACTATAGATAATTTTTGAAGCAGAGTCAAGGCTGAAGGTAGAAAAGATGCTTTGAATTTTTAACTTCCTTTTATTTCCATCTTGGGAGGCATGATTTTTTACACAAGTAGAAGTGTCAATTACAATACAGAACACAACAGGAAATGAGAAAAAGCACTTGAAAATTTTATCCCTATGAATATATACTGTTAGGTTTTAATATGGATTTCTCTATATGAGTTAAACAAGGCAAGGAAATCAAAGGGGTCTTTTAGTGGAATTTGTTTAGTCAGGAA
>JAOUZG010008684.1:1155541-1194265 GCA_026289955.1 Argiope argentata | reverse complement strand
ATACAAAGTCCATTCAATCCAAACCCGCTACGCTAAAAACGTAACAACTGGTGTCAGAAGTGGGATTATTGGAAAAATGAATATTGTTATAAGATTTGGAAATGCTACTTATGACCATGCTGTTTACGTAGCGGAAATTACAGATGATTTTATACTTGGACTGGACTTTCTGAAGAAATATGATTTTGTAATTGACTTTAAAAATAACTCCCTGCACTCCACATCAGAAGTCGTGACTCTTTTTCATTTAGGTTCTGGAGGAGTAAATACATGCCATCAGATTGTTGCTTCAACAGACTTTGTCATCCCAGCTAGAAGAGAAATAATTTTAGAAGGATCTACTGACGAAACGGAGAATTTCCGGTTTGGTGTTGTTGAATTTTCCAGCGACGGGAGTCTTCCAAGTGGAACGATGGTGGCCTCCAGTCTTGTAGATCTCTCGAAAAAGAATGTACCCGTCAGGGTTATCAATGTTAGTAATAAATCAAAATTAATTAAGAAGGGTGAAGTTCTAGCTAAATGCTCTCCAGTTACCTGTATCGAGAAGAATTCCAACTTAACATCAAAGGAGTCCTCCGGCCGTTTGAGCCTGGAATTACTTAAAGACACTGAATTGAAGGAAGAGCAAAGAGTCACTGCAGGAAGAGTTATTGATGACTTTAAAGACTTATTCTCCCAAACATCTGATGATGTTGGCAGAACAAAGTTAGCGCAACACCGAATCAATACTGGAAATCATCCTCCTATACGACAGAACGCCAGAAGATTGCCATTTGCCAAAGTGGAAGAGGTGAAAGATTTGTTAAATGAGATGCAAGAAAAGGACGTCATTGAACCTTCGTCTAGTCCTTGGGCATCTCCCATCTTTTTGGTCCGAAAGAAAGATGGTTCTACAAGATTCTGTGTAGATTACCGACGATTGAATGACATCGCGAAGAAAGATTCGTACCCTCTTCCCCGAATCGATGATACACTAGATACACTTTCCGGGAACGAGTGGTTCTCCACTCTCGATCTGAAGAGTGGATACTGGCAAGTGGAGATTCATCCTGACGATCGTGAGAAAACAGCGTTCACAACTGGAGGACATGGACTGTGGCAATTTAAGGTCATGCCTTTTGGCCTTTGTAATGCGCCAGCAACTTTTGAACGCCTAATGGAGACCGTTTTAAAAGGACTTACTCCAGAAGCTTGCCTCGTTTATCTTGATGACATCATCATAGTCGGACGGAATTTTGAAGAGCATCTTTGTAATTTAAGAAAGGTTCTAGAAAAATTAAAAGATGCCAACTTGAAGTTGAATCCATCTAAATGTCGTTTGTTCCGTCATGAGGTAAGCTACCTTGGACACATAATTTCTGCAGTGGGCGTCCAAACAGACCCGGAAAAAGTGTCAGCAGTTAGAGACTGGCGCCGCCCTGAAAATGTGCATGAACTTAGAAGCTTCTTGGGACTCAGCACATATTACAGGAGATTTGTTAAGGGGTTTTCTTTGATCGCTAGACCACTACACAGGCTGACCGAAAGCAAACAAAAATTCTTGTGGTCGGATGAATGTGAAAAGGCATTTAACGACTTGAAAGAAGCCTTGACATCGGCTCCCATCCTGTCCTATCCTGATCCTGAAAAACAATTCATCCTGGATACAGATGCAAGTAATGAGAGCGTTGGAGCAGTATTGTCTCAGGAAATCGACGGCCACGAACGTGTCATCGCATATTGGAGCAAGTGTCTTTCGAAACCAGAACGAAATTATTGTGTCACCAGGAAAGAATTGCTCGCTATAGTGAAGGCCGTGGAGAATTTCCATAGTTACCTTTATGGAAGAAAATTTCTGCTCCGAACAGACCATGCATCTCTGACTTGGCTTTTAAATTTCAAGAATCCGGAGGGTCA
Source organism: Argiope argentata (assembly GCA_026289955.1). Classification (NCBI taxonomy): domain Eukaryota; kingdom Metazoa; phylum Arthropoda; class Arachnida; order Araneae; family Araneidae; genus Argiope; species Argiope argentata. The sequence goes on along the minus strand of JAOUZG010008684.1, from coordinate 1,192,369 downwards.
GATAGCTAGATGGATACAGAAACTTCAAGAATACGACTTTGAAATTAAACATCGGAAAGGGTCGTTGTATGGAAATGCAGATGCCTTATCAAGAAAGCCCTGCTCCGAGCGTTGTCGCTACTGCTCCTCTGCTGAAAAGAAATATGGGATTGTTACACCAACTGTACGACAAATCGCAGGAGCCGTCCAACATCAATCTGATCCCTGGAGTGACGAAGAGGTTCGCAAAGAACAAATAAACGATCCTGACATTAAACCGATTATAGAATTCATGCAATCATACAATTCAAGACCTGAATGGCAGGACATTTCAAGCCTCAGTACTGGAACTAAACGTTATTGGGCTCTCTGGAATTCACTCGAAATTAGAAACGGCATCTTGTATAGAAAATGGGAGTCCGAAGATGGGAAGTCAGTTAAGTCTACTTGTACTTCCCCGATCAAGGATAAACCAAGTTCTGAAGGAGTTACACAGCCGTCCTGCAGGTGGCCATTTCGGAGTCATGAAGACAATTCATAAAGTCCGGGAGCGTTTCTATTGGAACAACTTGAAAGATGATGTTCAAGAATGGTGCAGAACATGTGATGACTGTAACGCCCGTAAAGGACCAAAAACACGCAGTCGTGGTAAGTTACAGCGGTATAATGTAGGTGCACCATTTGAGAGAATCGCCTTTGACATCTTGGGACCTCTTCCTCGGACGGACAATGGAAATAGAAACATCTTAGTTGTTATGGATTATTTCACGAAGTGGCCAGAGGCTTATCCAATTCCTGATCAAGAGGCGACTACTGTAGCAGAAGTCTTACTTCAGAACTGGATTTCCAGATTTGGAACACCTCTTCAGCTTCACTCTGATCAAGGGAGGAATTTTACTTCTGCTGTATGTCAAGGACTCTGCAAACTCCTTCGAATCGACAAAACCCAGACAACACCTCTTCATCCCCAATCAGACGGCATGGTAGAGAGGTTCAATCGTACTATTCTAAATAACCTCTCTCTTTTCGTTTCGGAAAACCAACAAGATTGGGATCAGAAACTACCCTTGTTCCTGCTTGCTTATAGAAGCGCGGTTCACGAAATGACTGGCTTCACACCATCCAAGATGCTCTTTGGACGGGAACTCCGACTGCCCTGTGATCTTCTGTTCGGGTGTCCACCGGATACGCCTTCTTCGCCTGTGGATTATGTTCAAGACCTCCAGGCCCGTTTAGAAGACGTACACAGATTTGCTCGAGATCGGATCAACATAGCGACGGAGAAGATGAAGACCAGGTACGACACTAAAGCCACCGGACATGAATTCAAGGAAGGTGACAAGGTATGGTTCTGGAACCCGATTCGACGAAAGGGACTCTCTCTGAAGCTGCAGTCTTCCTGGGAAGGCCCTTATACAGTCCTAAAAAGACTGAATGACGTCGTGGTTCGAATAAGGAAGTCACCGAACTCAAAACCAAGAGTAGTACATTACGACCGGCTAGCCCCTTATTATGGTGACTTGTTAAATACTTAGTTGAAACCATGGTTTCCTCATTTATGTAAATATGACCTGTATATTTGTAAATAGTGTTCTTTATGTTAATTCTTTTTCAATGATTTTGTCTGTAATTTTGTGTGTATGGTATTGTTACTTTTGAGTGTCTTCTGCTCAGGGTCTGCACTGCCCGGGACGTGCAGTCCTTGAGGAGGGGTCAATGTTACAAGCGGGCGAGCGGCACGAAAACTCGCCAAAGATGGCGGCGTTGGCGAGGAGCCTCGCGCCATCTTGATTGGTTTGGCGAAAGGAATAGTCTAGTAGCCGCTAGATTGTGCGCGATGTTTTGAGAATTTTCACGAGATTCAGGTGCACGCGCTTTTCGGCTATATAAGGACGAATAGCCGGAGCGAGTTAGTTAGTTGCTATAGTGATTTGATCGAGTTAGTTGAGAGTTTGCTCTGAAATAAAAAGCGTCTCGTTGGACTAAAGGATTAGTGAGCTGTGTTTGCGTTTGCTGTTAACGCTGTGTTATCGAGCTCGCTGTGATTAACTGTTGCTCTACTATACGATAGCTGTTTTGTAGTCTGTTTTTATCGTGCGTAAGACTTGAATTTACGCTGCAATTGACTGTTGACTGCTGAATTGTACTTATCTAAAATTTTTACGTTACCAATTATCCTGTAAATAGCTGTAAATAAATTTGTTTGTGCTGTCCTCATACAAAGTCCATTCAATCCAAACCCGCTACGCTAAAAACGTAACAATATATATTGTATTTCCTCCCATTAGAGAAACATCTAAAAATGACTTACCATTATTTTGTCTGCTTTTGCTTCACTAATACCTTTAATAGCCAAAAGGCATTTCTTAGGAGTGAAAGCAACTGATTCTACAGTGTAAAAACCAGCTTCTTGCAGCTTTTTTATGTCTCCAGCAGAAATTCCACTGCCCTGAAAAACATAAACTACATTTAATGAGAGGATTAAGACACAATTGTTTATATATATATATATATATATATATATATATATATATATATAAAAGACAAAAAAAGGAAAAAAATTACAGCCTATATGTAAAACACACTGTCAAAGCTCTAAAACCAAATATTAAATTGAGAAAAACAAATATTTCATCTTATAACTGTTATTGCAATACTTGTATTGTTTAAATAGTGAATAAATGCTAAAAGTGGTTGAAGATTTGGAAATATGCATTTTCTTTAAACATTTATTTGTATTGCAGAAGTGCATCATCCCCCCCCATCTTTCCCCATTCTATTGATTGTAGCATTCAGAGTGAAGACAATCTTTTCACTTAATGGTTGGTAAGAAAATACTTCTGCAATTGGTATTAATTACACCCCCTGATGATCCATTAATGGGTTGTTTGTCATATTTCCTATTCTATGTTTTGTAATATTTATATTTTATAATACACACTATAATATTTAGTAATTATTTCTGTTGGATTCTTTCAATTGTAACTTTTTGCAAATTTATTTTGCATATGTTTTATATTTTTTCTGTTTTCTTTTCAAATGTTTTAGTTACTGTCCTTCTTCAGACCAATTTCTTTTTTTATTTTCACTTTAATTTTATATTTTTACTTGTATTTTTTCTTTTGATTGGACATTATTTTGTTTATTGTGTATGTGCGCAAATTATACCTTTTTATAAACACACACACATAAGTTTCATCATGTCATTATGTCTTATTGCTTTTCATGCTTAAAAACGCCATAGAAAATTGATACTTATGTAGAAAACATTAAAATTTTATTTAAGACTATATCAATATCATGTTATATCAAGAACTAGCTTTCTCATGCACACATAATATACTTGAAGACTATATTTTTGAAGAATTGAATAACCTAGTTTTTGTCTTTAACACACCACAACTAAAATGAATTTCTGATCAGATTAACATATAATATTTCAATAGTAACAACTGATTTTATCAATTTAATTGTAACAAAAATAAATAAAAAACCACAGATGTATTTTTTCCCTTTACAAACAATATGATGGAAATTTTATATTGTGAAGATTTCATTCAATTTTATTGATTCTGCTCAAAGGTTTATAATGTATGAAGCTTTTAAATTTGGCTTGTCAATTACAATCTTTAAAAAATTATAATTTATAATATTATGCCCCCAAACCACCCAAATATTGTTACTCCTCTGAGAAGTAATCACAAATTCAAATTCAACAGATTCATAAAAGCACTGGTGATTCAAATTATTAAAAGATTTGGACGATCATCACAAGAAATAAGAACACTTATGATGAGGAACAACTTGATATTTAAGTCAAATAAACTTTTGCAAATCATGTAGAATCCTATAAGGTACTAGACAAAATGTATTATAGTCTCTGTAGGCAGTTCAAGGTCACATTTTCTAACTCATTACTGGTTATCTTCCTAGAAACGCTGAAGCAGACAATGGTGTCCCTCTTTTTTTCTTTTTTTACATAGTTGTTAAAGTATAGGAAGTTGTTAAGCTTTCTGCTTTATACTTTGTTCAAGTTCGTGATAATTTGTTAGTTTGTTCAGGATTGTGGGATTCATTGATGCCCGCATTATAGACTTATTGGGATTAAATTCCCTTTAACAGGTAAACGTGGCATATATCTAGAGGGGCTGTAGAGAATGAATATTTTTTTCATTGATTAATGTTCATTTTCCTAGAAAAACTCACCTTTTTTCTTATAATAAAATCGATAAGTTCTCACTAAGAATTTGTCTCTTCTAAACATTGATAGTATGATATCTAATAGATAATTATGTTATACAAAAAAGATAAAGAAGATAGATGTCTAAAGAGGACATTTTCACTTAATGAAATTTAAAAGCTACATCTTAGCTAGAATAGGATATCTAATACATAGGGAATTGAATTTTTAGCCTATGACAAACACACGTTTTGGCTTCAAATTCAGGTTTTAGAGATAAAATTGTTTAAATTAACAACAAAATCTAATGTAATTGGTCAATAAATAGAATCATTAGCACATTCTAAATAATTACCATTTCCTTCTCAATTATATTTAATGAGTTAAAAGAAAATTAGTTATTGCTTACTTTAAAAGGGGTATTTTGAAAATAGCAGAAATAAGGAAAGTTTGTCATATTTTAATCACTTAAATATTCTTTAAAGAAAACTGATTGAAAACTTATTTCAATAAAGAAAAGTAGTAAATATTTTGTAGTTTTTTTAAAAACTTTAATGGAATAAACTTCGTAAGAAATAAACCTTAAAGTTTAATAAAACATAGCATATTAATCCTCTAGGCATTTTCATTCAATATGTGAAACTTCTGTAAATAAAGAGAAGCGGGACTAATAACCTGTCATGAAAGTGCACTGGTTTTCCAGAAGGGATGTACGGAAAGCGTTGAAGGTTTTTTCCCCTTCCCCTCTTGCTCTTTATGGGAGTTCAACACGTCTAGAGTATTAGCAAATTACTGTTCATTCATGTCAAATTTTATTGCTTTTGTTTATTTTGTATAGCTACAAAAGTCAGATGGTTTCTAGGAATAGTGTATGGGTTGCTTTTTAACCCTAATTGCTGATAACATCACTTTGTAAATTGTTACACAGTTTAAATATAAACAGAGAAGTTTTTGCTTAATTTTTACTGAATATATTAAGTACAGAAACTTTTATCATATATTTGGTCTTAATATAAATATTTTTTTTCAAAACAGGTAATTAATGGTAGATTCAAATTGCATTCATATTCCTTTATTATTTTTTCAAATAAATCATTGCAATATTTTTGTACCAAGCGATCAGCAGTTGCAATATAGAATCATTTGTCTAGAATTAACTAATAGCGGATAGTTCTGTTAATCAGATACGTATAAATAACAATAGATAACTAATACATTTTTTTTAGAAAAAATGGCATCTTTTATTATAATAAGAGATACAAATCAGCAAATTGATTGGATATCTAAAAAATATATAACTCTAGAAACATAATTTGTTTCTTAGGTATTAACGATCTCGCTTCTAATATCTCTTAGCAATTTTATCAAAATGCAATCTTGTTTTCAATCATTATTTTTTATTGAAAAATTATGGTATCTTCGCTCTTAACAGCTTGAAAATAATGAAATTTTAAAGTTCAAACCTCGTAAAATATACCAAGGTAAATGTAGATTAAATGTTCTTATTCAAAATTTGTTTTTAAAATTATAGAATATTCTAGTGATTTTAAAGTATTTGTAACATTTATTTTCGAGACCCCCCCCATCTTTTTCTATTATATTGCCACATTCAAAATTATTCAAAGGCAGCTTGAACAAACGATTCTTTTAAAATATTATACTAGAATATTTTATTCCTAATAAATTTTGATACATTTATAATGTTTAGTATCCTTAAAAAAATACAATGGACATTAATTAATGTTCTAATATTTGTCCATCCTGTAAAAAAAAACACTATTTATTTATTGCTATATTTGCTAATTTTATAAAACAAGGTAATACACAAAACTTTCCATTGTACTTTCATCTTTTTATAAAATTGACCGTGGAAAAGTAATTGATGTTTTAAATATGTGAAATTAAATTTATAAACCATATATTTTCTAGAGCAATATTTGCTTTCATTTTCTTTCTCATTATTCATTTTCTTTCATTAATGATCGTTAGTAGTGGAGATAACAATCATTGAAACTTTTTTTATGATTATTCCTGTCCATGGATTCAATAAAGGAATAAGCATCTTGTTTTCATAGGAACCCCCAACAATTCCATAAATTAATTAAGAAAATTTAAACTTTTAGAACTGAGTTTGAAATTTTAATTGCTTACAAGAAAAGATTTTTTTACATTACTCGATTATCTCCATAGACATGGTAAAAGTATCAAACTATATAAGTAAATTCATTTAATGAAGAAGTAGTGATAATGGTATTTCAGTAAAGTTGTGATGTATTAATTTTAGAAATATTTGCCAGCATAGTTTGAAAATTCTCAAAAACTGGCATAAGAGGTAACCGATTCTTTATTTAGAAGCAATAACTGGTGTAAGCAATTACTTTCAATTATGAAAGAAATATGCCTTGTAACAATGAATTGAAATCTTTTGAACAATTGTGTAGGATTGCAGCTTTAATATAGGAAAATGCATTATGCTCATAAAATTTATGTAATTAGATAACAACTGTATTGATTAAAAAAAGTAGTAATATTTTTTAAATATTTTTGGTGGGGTGCCCTATTGTTGCCTTATTTCTATCTCTCCACAATAAGGATAAATATAGATAAAATTCAACATAAAAATCTAAAATAAGTAATAAAAAGAAAATATTTAAAAAGGAAATATGTCACCTGTCAACAAGAACAACAATTGCAATTACAAAAATGCACAAATTCAGTAATCTCAATACTGCTGTGGAAGTACATATATAGAAACCAATAGTAAAAAATAGCTGAAAAAAAGAATTAAAAGTATAACCTTCTGACGACAATATAGGTTCATCGAGAAATTATTAAGCGAAATCCCCTTCAATTCCCGACGATTTCTATTGTCAGTTTATTATATATATAACAGAAAGAACTATATATATATATATATATATATATATATATATATATATATATGACTTGCCAGAATAGTTTAAAAAAATAAATCAGATTAATTACAATTTTAAGTATTATAGATGTGTTTTATTATAATATTCATTTAAATATTTTAAGCATCATAATTCATGATATTCCTTTCAGTAAATTATTATCTTCATGTATTACAGAACTGGTTTTTGCAATGTTTTGCCTCCAAAAATTTTTATGCAAAGTAATTTGCATGTTGCAGAAGTTTGGTATTCATGTTTCTTAGCACTCAGAGAAAGAAAATTATAAACAAGTAATATAAAAAACAATTTTTTAAAATCAATTCCCACTTAGGTCAACAAAGAAAGTTTTTATTTCAGTTAATTTTTATTAAATAATTATAATAATGGCAATTTTGCATTTTCCTATCTGTATATGGTGTTAGACTATTATTTTTGTTTGCTGCTATTTATTCGCTTCCTTTTTTTTCCTTTCTAATTTATGAAGTTGATAGTGGTCTCACACCCACATGGAGAGTCTTCAACTGGTGGGTTCGAACCCACAGCCCAAAGGGTATGAATCCAGCACACAACCAACCAGGCTATCCCAGTCCTGCTGTGTCCTTAAGATTAAAATTCTATTTTAGTGACTTTTAATTAAATAATTACAATTATTGTTGTTGTTGTCCTCATATTCCACTTTATAACGGAAGGAAGGGCACAATAGCTTTAGAGGGTATGGACCCTTTAGCAGCCGAGGCCAGAAGTCTGACTTCTAGTTGGCACACTTCAAAAACACTTTTTATGCGACAAACTGCATTCATTCATTCATAGATCGTAATTTTAGATCTAGAACAGTGAACGATCACCTTTGTTCCATTACACATAGTAGTATCACTCTCAACATGGAGGACTTTGTGACCACGACAGATGTAACATCCACCACAAACTGAAAGTCATCAGTTGGCGGGGTTGAACTCGCAGCCCAAGCAATGCAAAACCAATGCTTACCAACCATGCTATCCTGAGTGTTTAATAGAGCTAGAATGGGAGCTAATAGTAGGAATTGAAAGAAAAAAAATGCTGAAAAACAAAAACAAATTGTACCCATTTACAATGCTTGATACTAAATTTTCATAATTTATCAAAAAGATCTTCAAGAGGCAAAGAATAAAAAAGAAAAGAAATGCATTTGATTGAGTAATTGTTGCATCATGAGATCATATAGGGGTGGTAAAAATGTATTGCACAATGATAACACAGTAAAAAAATAGCTTTTTTTTTTTCCTTTTGAAATTGGAAAATTATAGAGAGCAGATAACCATTGATGACGAATCTATTGACCAAAAGATTTAATGGGAAATAAAAATTACCATAATTGGTTCGGGCTGGTAGTGTAGCAAAAGGTTTTAGAAATAATTCTAAATTTCCGCATTATGATGCATTAAGTAACTATACAGAGAAGAAATGTATATATTTTTAATATTCTTCTTAAAATTGGAAGGAGATAAGGGACAGTTGATCATTAACAATATATCTATGGTCATAAGCTATCATCATATAAAACAAAAAATAACTAAACAGGATTATTACAGGATGGAATGGAATAACATTTTACCTATGTTATATATATATATATATATATAGAGAGAGAGAGAGAGAGATCTATAAATTCAGAAGATTTAAAAAAATTCTTTAAGATCAAAATATGAAAATATAGGAATTTAAAAGTTAAACACATTTGAGATTTTTTAAAAAAAGTGATAAACACTGGACTTAAGAAAAATGCATGGAGATTAAATGTAACTTTTAAAATAACATTAGAAAACCGGATAAGAAATCAAAATGTATAATTATTTTATATTAAACATGATAAAGTACATTAACAAATCCAGTTTTTTTAGAAATGTTAAAATATTAAGAAAATTTACTAAACAAGTAATTTATTATATAATTGACTTAAAAATAAACAATTTTTTCTCGAATTTCAGTTTGATGAAGAATATAGGATATGGCTTAATCCCTTTTTTTTAACACTTTAAATCCTTGTATCTTTTTTAAAAACTTTTTTAAGCTTTTCTGAATTCAATAGTCAGAATTAAAAAGCAAAGCATTCACTAGGAATCATTCCAGTCACAGAATTTGTGAATCTTCTTCCTCCCTCATAAGTCAACCTATTGCAATTTTTTGAAATTAATTTTAATTAAGTTTGATGTAATCTTGTGTCGAACATTAGATGAAACTAGCTGATGGGAAATCTGTATGCATATACGTGATACCCCAAAATGGAAGCATCTAGATCAAATTAAACATGCCATACAATTTTATCAAAATGTAGATTTGTATAATTTTTTAAAAAACATAGTCAAAATATTGATTATCAATGAATCAGTCTTTTCATGAGTGTTTGAATAATCATTTGTAAATACAGAATATGCATAACTGAAGTTTGGTTCGTTGCTTTGACATCTTTATTGCAAAAGTGTTGAATTTTCGCTCTAATCTAAAAGGCACAAAATACGTAATTGTTTCTATTCAAATGTACTAAAAAATATGGATAGTGCTACACTGCATAAGCATATACATACAAGAAAGTAAGAAGGTTAATACTACTATTGATTGATTTTAATAATAATAAAATTTTAATAAAATTGTTTTCCAGTTTGGGTCCGACAACTTTTAAGATTGATCTGCACCAAAGTGTGCAGTTTATGAAGTTTTCTTCCATAAGAAACATGTGCCAAAATCTGAGTAAAGTAATGTAAAATCATTTATTGATCTGAGTAACAGGTTGAGAATAACAGGTTGTGATTTCAAGCCATAAATATGAATTCTAAAACTTTTCAACATTCATAAATAATTTATAGTCCACGCAACATCGAAGCCTTTATTTGCTTTGCTTTCCATTAGTACGTTATTAAACACGTCATTAAAAATTGTGCTGCACTTCATGCAAAATTCATCAAAAGCTATGTTATTTATCCAATTAGATTTTAGCTTCTAACGAAGAAGGCTTTTTAGCATAACAAAAAAAAAATGCTTCAAAGAACTGTAAAATAAATAATTTTTTTAAAAAAATTTAAAATTTTACCATTTTATCTAAGAAATGTATCTTTTTTGATAAACTATTTAAAAAATATGTTAAGATAGTTTACAGAGTTAAACTATCTTAATCAGTAAATTTTTCAAACATTTAATACAATTTATTTTGCTATTTCTTTTATCAACATCAAGGTATAGATGCTAATAATAAATATTTAAAAAAAATATTTATAAATATCTAAACATTAATAACTAAACTAATAATCATAAATTCCCAGATATAAATATTTTTTTAAAAAAATTTTCTTATTGTTTCTTTTATGAATTTGAAAGAGATTTAATTCTGTTCATTTTAGACATTTAAAAAGTAGTCGCATTATAAAAAATCGAACACACAATTCCATGTTTTTACAAAATATAAATCTGAAAAGAGAAACAATATACTTTATTATATATTTTTTACAATTTAGGTTACTTTAAAATTCGAATGCATCTGTTTTCTCTGAGGGAAGAAAAATAATTATAGATATAGATTAGAATAAAAAGCACCGATTTGCATTTAAAAAGTAGTTGAAATGTGAATGTGAAATACATTTAATATATTAATTATATATCCATAGCAATTTTTCTTATATATCCCTTCTGAGTTTTTAATGCAATGTTAAATAAGCCTAAAATTGCATTCTGAATAAACATTCAATGGTACTTTAAAACAAAATTCCATTCAAATAAGCTTTATCAAAGAAATACTATTGAAATTAAATACAAATTAAATCTAAGCCCACACAAATACTTATGGGACACATAATTTCGTAAAAAAATGTCATTCCTCTTTTATTCAACAAGACTTTGTTCCTCTCTTATGCCATCACCATTCACAATGCCTAAAGGGCTCTTTGAGTCCTCTGATTCTTTAACATCCTTAAATGGTTGTAAAAATCCATTGTGTTGACTCCTCTCTGATCCATCAAGATGTACAAACTTGTTGAGGGGGAAGAAATATGTCAAAACGCATCAGCAATGCTCAAAGAGCAATCTACTCCCTAAGTCGTTTCCATGCATAATGATAGTGTGTCGTTTCTTACCCTATGTTAAAATGCGCTCATGAGCTAGCCATGACCTTTTTGGCTGCATTGAAATGTATGTGTAACCCTTAGAGAGTTAAAACTTTTTCAACAGTCAAATTAAAGAAAAAGGTTTCTCATATATATATATATATATATATTTCCAAGTCTGACTTCAAATTTTTTTCTTTTCTAGCTGAATTTTTCTGTATGTTTCTCAGATATCTTAAATGCTCAATTTGTCAAGTTTCCCTTCAACTCTTTATAAAGACAATAATACATAACAATGTATAAAAATATATGCATTTATTTTTAGAACTAAAAAATGTGTTCTAAATATATCGAATTTGGTATTTTATTTTATGACTACAACTTTTATTTCAATAAGAAGTGGGGTAAAAAATGTGTCAAATGGAAATCCGATTGTCAGATATTATTGTCTGTTTGCCAGGGATTAATCGCAAAAAATGACTGAGAATCCAAAGATAAATTCATGCCAAAGATTAATATTTCATAACTATACTACACCATGAAAAGCGTTCTTGACACCTTTATTAAAGAATGTATGAAAAAGTTTCACAGACACTTCACTTTTTTTCAGCACTCCAGCTTTTTTTAAAAATTATTATTATTTGTTTTATTTACTTAAGAAAATAACTCAGATTCAATGCTTGAATAAAATTATTTCCTTACACCAGTTTACTGTCTTTACTGAAACATACTGGTGTGGGGGAAAAACTTTGCTGAAACCATGGTAACAAAGGAAGAGAAAGAGTGAAAAGTGGTGAAAATGTGTGTCCTTGAAATACCTACAGAAATTACATAGACAATAGAATTTTTCCTAAAGTTAATTGCTACACATATATCAATGATTTTGGTTGTAATTAAGTCATTAATCTTCAAATAGGAGAAGAGCAAATTTATGCAGATGTTAACAATTTCAATAAATACATGTGCAAATACTGTCAAAGACTCTTTTGATTGCAGAAATTTAACAGCTTCACTAGCCTACTGATAATGTAACTAGAGAGAGGAATCGTCATTTTACGGCGATTCAAAATTAAGTTAGTGTTACCTTAATACAACTTAACTAAAAAAAAACTCTCAAAACTAAAATTGGATTGAAGAATCACGGTTATAATCACTAATGAATGTCAGTAAATTAAGTCAAGATAAAAAAACTTTTGAAAATAGTTTTCATCCTAAATTAAGGCACTAAGGCTCACAAACATGTAAACGTGCAAAAATGTGTAATGTCTGAGCAATGCTAAAAACTTGCTGCTGGTGGGTGATGTGCATGCCCAATACACACTAACAGGGAGGCAGTCTCCTTTCCATCAGTATGACTCATGGTTCTAATAAATGTTTTTAAAACATAATAAAATAATACATGAACAATAAGCTTTACAATAAACAAAAAATAATGAAAATATTGAGTTTCTTTTTTAACACTTAATCTTTAAACAGAACTTAAACACAGCTGAAATAACATTTATAAAATATATTATTAAATAAAATGAATGTTTAATGGTTCAAAGGAGTTAATATATTTTTAATGATTTTTTATTAAAACTTTTTTTCTTTAAGTGTTAAATGTTTTTAAAATATCCCAGTTTTAATTTTTTAAAGCTATTGCATAAAATTTATAAAACTTCCAATTCAACATTAAAATAAAACTGGATAATCATTTTACATTTTAAGTTCTTTTAGATAATTAGAAATAAAATTTAGTTCAGAAAGACATAAGATTCATATGAAAATTCAGAGTATTTGCATAAAACTATTTATAAAAATTTGTTTAAATGGAATTATAAACTCATATCCAGTTTTATTTTAAATGTATTTTAATATTATAATAGAAAAATAAAATTTGTTCCCCTAGTTCTAATTTTCTCTGAATTAGTAAGAATAGCATTTTTTAAAAATTATTTATTTACTAGATTTACGTCTTAAATATTTTTTACTCCAGGATCAAATGAATTCATGATTAACCATACTATATAACTGTAATGTTTTTCATCATTGCAACTCAATTTACAAACTGAACAGTGAAATTATGTACACATTTTCTGTTGACCAAGCAACCTAGAAATCATTTTTAGGTTACTGCAAACTGCTTATTTGTGATTTAAGTATGATAATTTTTTCAAAATGAAATCAAGATATTCCATTTTACAATATTACTTCTTTGGTGAATTGATAAGAAGTTTCTATTTGTCAGTTTTATATTGGACTAGGATATTTTCAATGAAGTCTGCGATATCACTCCAATAAAAAGGTCAACTGCATGAGAAAAAAATGAATGAACACTTGTTTTCTATTTCAAAATCAAGAAAACATACCAATAAACTAGCAAACTTTTATCTTTCAACGATAATAAGTTTCTATACATAATAAAAATTGTCAAATTCAGTATAATGCTTGAGGCTGGGATACTTTATCACTGATACCCCCCCCCTGAATGTACAGAGTTAGTGCTTTAGCTATTTTTTCTCGTAAATGATGGAAGAAAAGGCAAATAACCTTATATGATATATTTAGGAATTATAAAATTTCCTACTATTTAAATATGAGCAAAATTGGGCATATATTTGTAAGAAAAGAATGGTTCTTTGAGTTAAATAATTATTTTAATTATATAAATTATGTTATATTGACACAAGCCTTAGTAATTCTTCTTGCTCTCTTAAATTAAATAGATGGGTTGAGCAGTATTCCAACATTAACACCCTTTCTCCTTAGCTGAAATTATCAAGTTTAAACCAAGTTACAACTGTTTCTCTCTCAAATGATAATGAAAATGTACTTCATCTTTTTCCAGGATCACAAATACAATAATAAATTCAAGGAGTTTTCAAGTTATATGAACCATTGCTCTTGACTTATATGTGTGTTGTTTTATATTCAGAAATATACAGTATCCTTACCTCTAATTTTTTAATTTTTTGAGGTCCATATTCAGTATCTTCTTCAACTTCAACTTCCTGCATAGCAGCAATAGACATTGTTTATCGTATTCTTAAAAAAATGCAGAAATTTTAACAATATTATAATAATTTACCATGAACATATATTTTACATAATATGGCATAGATTTACTGAAAAGAAAATTCCTTAACACAACTATAACGTGAAAATTTTCAAGGGATTAAACACAATGAAAATATCTGGCTCAAACCAATATTTCATTAACTGTTAAGGCTTAGATAAATTCTTCATGTTAGGATTTTTAGCATCTAAAAATTCTTATTAAAAATGTTACTGATAATGCACCCAACTATCCCCAAATAGTAAAAGAGTATTTCAGAAATAAATAAAAAGGCATGACTCCATAGGCAGATGCTTTGAGTCATGTCTTTTTTTCTCTTCTGAAATACTCTTTACATTTGCCACATTGGTACAACAAGCAACTTCATTTCATGTACAGGTGTGCAAGAAATTTTTGAGACATAGAACATCATTTATGTAAGATAAATATTTCTCTGCAATTTGGTGATCTTGTCAGCTTTTTTTTTTTTTTTTTTTGCAAATTCCTTTAACAATAGCAGTTTCCTTAAACTTAATTGTTTCCTACATTTTTTTTTCCCCTTTTTTGTTAAAAAGTTTTGCTTTGTAGTTCCTTACTGTCGATTTTCTATTTATAGAGATTTCTGTTCATTTTATCTTTAAGACAGCTCTTTTTATATAATTTAACTCCAGATCGCTTAAAAAATAATAAAAGGTGAGATAAAAAAAAGTACAGAACCAAGAAGAATTGTGCAGACAGTACTACACAATACCATGACTGATTATCAAAAAATATGCTATATAAAATGATGAAACAGGACTTTAACCTTACTTTATTGTTAACAATTAGAAATTATTTTGATTAATATGAAATCATATCACATATGTTTACTTTTTCTGAATATAATATCTAATTTTGTTCAGTTAAATTTATTGAAATCAACTTTGTTGAGCACAACATTGTTATTTTAAAAAATTACTTTTATATTTCAGATGTTATTAATTTTCTATTTTCCTTAATTACTCATAAAGAACTCTTTTTTCTAAAGCTTTTATCATTTTTTAATGTGCTTAGGGAAGTGTCTTATTAGATTATTTGTATAATATTTAAATATTTATATATTTTTAAAAATTATACCAAATTCAGAAAGTTTTACATTTAAAGAAAAAAATAATTTGGAAATAAGCGCTATATTATAAACTTAAAAAAGGCGATATATTATGAATGCTACTATCGATAAATAGTAATTTTCCTACTATGACAAAGTAAATTACCGTTACAGTAATACAAAATGGTAAGAACTTTCAATCCTTTGCTTTAAAAGAATAAAATAGAAGATCAAACCAACTAAATACACGGTTTAACTATTTATAACGGCCAACTAATAAATTTTCTTTAGTTCCTGTCACAGAGAAAAATATCCTTCTCTGTGGCTTCTGTATTCAGGAAACACATACGAATTTTAACATAAAGCTGAAATACCGGTATTTTCTTCGTTAAATAATTAATCAACTATTCGAAGAATATGTAAACAACTATGAATAAAAATATATTTAAAAAATTAGTTCTTAAAACTTTTTTCCGTATTAAATTTTATAAATCGTCCGCCAGAAATAATGTTTTGTTCACTTTAGAACGAGTCCAAGGAAACAGATCCAAAAGTTAATGCCAGATACGATGAAATTATCTGACCATCGTCGTACCGTGGTTTCAGATGGGTATAAAAAAAAATATTTTATAGGTGTGTGGGGATGAGAGAAGCTGCATTCCTATTGGCTGTTGGCAGGGGAATAGAAAGTCTAAATAAGCCGGATTTTGGAACCATTTTTGTAGTTTAAGGATTAGCTGGCTTAGAGCCTTATTACACGGCAACTAATGGCCGGATATTGGCACCCTCAAGAACCGCCGCCCTACCACGGATTATATGTCAGCATAGTAGACTTAGCGCTAGTTAGAAATAACCCAAAAAATTATCACAGAAAATACCGAAAACGGAACTATTTAGCGATCACCTGTCAGTGGAATTTTGAATAGACTCAGAGGTCCCCGTAGAAAACCCGAAAACCTTAATCCCAAACTGTAAAAAATTTAAAGAAAAACTAACCATGGACCCGGCAAGCGAACTTAACCCTAAAATATGCAAATAGATAAACGATGAAGTTGAAAGATTCACAGTAGAAATAATAACAGCCTCAAGGAAACAAGTCGATGGAAAGAAAATCCTAAAAGGGGGACTAACGAGGCCACAAAAGAACAAGTGAAACTCAGGAACAGACAATGAAAAATTTGACAACGAACCAGGCACCTAGTCGATAAAAACAATATTAACAGAACCCAAACCCAATTTAACAAAATGCAAAATGAGCACGAACGAAAATGAGCAAGAAAAATGGAGCAAATATATAACTAGCTTAGACCCAGCAGAAGGATTCCGATGAAAGTTAGTAAATAAATACAAAAACCAAAAAATTTCTTATCCCCATGCGATTGATTGATAGCACCATAATATACAAAGACCTTGAAAAAGCTAAAACCTTAGCAGATAGCTTTGCTAGACAATTCAAGAACAATAACCTATCTCAATCCACAACACAATACCGAATTAAAAGAAAGTTAGGAAAATTCGCACAAAAAATAACCAATTTGGGAAATAACCCTGCTCGTCGGCAAAAGAAGCAGGAAAGCTGAAGAAAAAGAAAAGCTCAGGACAGTCAGCCCCAAGATGAAGTCAATAACCTCATTCCGGTAAAAAGCATTTTCAAAATTGAAGAAATAGTCAATAGCATGTTTACTCTAACCTATTATCCCCTGCAGAGGGAAACAGGCAATATTAATACCAATCCATAAGCCTGGAAAGGATCCACAAAATCCTGAGAACTACAGACCCATCAGTTTACTTTTTTCCCTCAGCAAAATAGTAGAAGGCATCATCCTAAATAGACAGGAGATGGTTACTGAGGGGAACTAATACCTTTCCAGTTTGGATTCCGGAAAGGGTTATCACCTTTGCGGAAGCTGATCAGAGTCACTGAATTGATTAGAGAAGGACTAAACGAATAAGTTTCATTAATGGAACGACAGAGTGTAGATCGATGGACTGATATATAAAATGATCAAACTCATCAAGATAATGGCTCTTGTTTTTCGCATTAAAGCATCCAGAGGCACATCAGTATTTCCTCTTTAAACATTAATATGAGGAAAGGAAATGGCTCAAAATTATGGCTACATATGTACACAAAAATCCCACTTCATACTTCATAATTGGCTTCCTTAATGGCAGACTCATCGAGGAAAGCATTGCGAATGAAGGCTTAAATGTCATGCGCAGAAGTTCGTGACATGTGACTTGTACGTCAGATGAATTGACCCCATTCAATGATAAGTTAATTCCAAGAATAACAGGCCCTTCAGGGGCTCACATACTATAGGTCAGTACGGGTGTCCCAATCTCGAGGTACCCAGTGATCTCTCCTCCCTTTATTATTTATTCTCCCCTACGCCTTCTATTGTCTGCTTGATCCTTCTTTCCCTCGACGGCAAACGAGGGAGCTCCCATGAGAAGCTTTCGCCACTCTGTTTGCTTCTTGATTCTCATGGACAGCCAAAAACCCCACGTGTTGGCCGTGCGGGGCAACCCTTTAGACGGGTGGTGCATTGTGGTCCCCCAGTAAATCAATCGGCTGGTTGCTAGTCACCTGAGTGGCTCATATGCTAGGAATAAAGCGAAGGGGTTACTCCTTGGGCTTGGCGTTAAGGGTGGTCACTGTCCCCGGGGTAATTCTGAGCGTATAGGTTCCGGCTAGCACCAAGGTAAGTGCCGAGGCTGGGAATGACCAGAGCCGGTGGCTGCCTTCCCTTTTGGGGCTCCGTGGTGGGCGGTGCCGTTGGGCCTGAATTTATACCACTGTCATATGGGCAAACGTAATTCTGCTCCCTTCGGTGGGCAACAAACAGTTTCGTATAAATCAATGGCATCTATCTTTCCAATTTTTTTTTTATCGTGAAAAGAGTTTCAGAAACGGATGAGACTTCTCATTCTGTATATCCTTTTTCAGTTGAAAAATGCATCACTGGTATTATCGGGGAAGTAAAATGTACCAAGAAATTTCGTTCCGGGGACTTGCTTGTGGAAGTTCAGTCCCGGAAACAATCGCAACAAATAGTCACTTTGAAGAAATTTGATAACATCCAAGTGACCGTTACTCCACATGTTTCTTTAAATTCCTCCAAGGGAGTTATCACCTGCGGAGAATTATTTAATGTTGAAGAGGAAGAAATTCTCAAAAAATTGAAAAATCAAGGTGTGAGTCATGTGAATCGTATTCTAATACGGAGAGCTGGTGAACTCCAAAAGACAAAGCATTTAATTTTGACATTTGATTTTCCAAAACTGCCAGAATATATTAAAGCAGGCTATATGCGTCTTCCAATAAGGTCGTATATCCCCAATCCCCTTCGTTGTTTCAAATGCCAACGTTTTGGGCATTCTAAAACTGCTTGCCGCGGGACACTCACCTACGCCCGTTATGCAGATTTCGGTCATGACAGTGCTCAATGTGTCTCTGTTGAAAAATGTGTACATACATTGTAAAGGTGCACATACCTCGTTTGCTAGAAATTGTCCAACGTGGTTGCTCGAAAAAGAAGTAATTAGCACAAAAGTGAAAAATGGGATATCTTACTCCGTAGCTAGAAAACTTGTAAAATCCCAAACCCTTACAGGCACTAGCTATGCTTCCATACCTCAGACAAAAATTAAACAGTCAAAATCTTTTGATAAATTGAATGTTTCTTTGACTTTAGACACACACTGTAGCTTTAATTCCTCTGAATTGTGCACAGCTAAGGATGAAAATGTACCCGTTCCAGTCATTGATGTTTCAGCTTCACAGGATTTGACTGATTTTCAATTAGAAACAAAGAAAAAGAAGCATAAGAAAACCCTAAAGTTCGCAGATGAAAACCAACATGAATCAATGGCAGAAAAATCCAAATTCTGGATAACCTCACCTTCGCAGGTTTCTACTTCTTCTATTATACAAGAAAAGAAATCTGCCTCAACACATGTGGCAAATCAATCCAAAGCTGAAAGTAAAATTGGTTCTCTGCCAGCTACCATGCACTTTTCTGAAAATATATCGAAGGAAGTTAATTCTAGAAACAAAAGTGACAAGGATATCAGGTCGATAATGGTTGAAGACACCATAGACTATAATCCAAATGAAACTATTGAGGAAACCTCCCCTGTTTTTGGTCTGCAAGAGCCTTTGAAGCCTTTTGTACACTAGAGAATAATTTTCATATTTTTTTTTAATATCTGAAAGAATTTTTCAGCAAAAATAAATCTGATTCATCATAAAATTCAAGTTTTAATTTTACTTTCAAAAGAATTTAAATGATTTCAATAATAAAATTTTATTTTGTTTCGATCTATAAATATACTTCAAAAAATTATAATTCTAAATTTTATAAACTCTTTTAGTCCTAAGGAATCATATTTTGAAAAATATTCTTGACACTTATACTTTTAAATAAATAAAAAAAAGTGTTTCCATCTTCTACGATCAAATCTGTCCAACATAAGGAGGTTTGAATATTACAATTTTATACCAATAAATATATTTACAAGCTGAGACTAATCAGTCTTGAGAAATCATGAGTACTGATTGGTGCATCTTTTTTTCAGGTGGTCTACGAAGGGTCATAAAATTCCGGGGTTTTCTTAGAATAATGATATTCAGATTTTCATAAATCAGTCAGTTTTAGTGATTGGTTTAGTTGATTGGAATGCAGCTCTTCTTATTTAAAACATAAATATCTCAAGATTATTAGTTTAAAAATGATCCATAAGGAAGGGAATGTATATAAAAATTTAAAATTCGTAATTCATCGGAGCATTTATTGATTCAAGTTACAATTACTTTATATAAATCGTTTTGTAAGTAGATTTATACATCTATTACTGCCGGCGTCCTGGCATAAGGGTAACGCGCCTTCCACGAGAGCTCCGTGTCCCGGTTCGGGCATGGTTGTTCTTCTGTGTTCTATCCCTAAGGTAAATGAATTTTCTCCCCTTCCCCTTAAAAAGGGGCTGTGGAAGCGAATATAATGAGTGTGTAGCAAAAGTCGCACTCCTAGCCCTAGTTAGCACTACAACAAACAACGCTCATTTCGGCTTAAAATCACTTATGCATCAGCGCTTATTCCCTCCATATTTTTGTCTCTGAAATGCTAAGATTCAGGACAACTCTTTTTTTCTTCTTTCCTTCCTTTTAATAACAAATTAAGATCATTACTATTTCTGTGTACTACATCATCAAGTTATATTACATTGTTATGACACTTTTCTAACAGCACTAATTATAAGCAGACAGCCCAGGCTCTCCAACAAAAAACTATTATTCTCTTCAGATGATGCATCAGCGATGTATGTCCATAGCAAGTGCCATAAGAAACAACAACATATATATCACTAAAAATATACAAATTAAAGATCTGAATAGAGTCGGTATCATGTACATATTAAATCATGTTTACCTGAAATACAATTGATTTATTAAATTATATAGATATTGTACAAGATTTACGGTTTGTCCACGAAAAAAATACTCTCAGGCAGTCGTCTACGTTTACGGAGGGCGTTGAAGAGAAGAACCATTTTGAGTGGGTAGAATCAGACGGATGTCTGGGGGAGGGTACTCTTTTTCATGGCGTCAATTTAAAACGTTAAAAAAAAAGAAAGAAACCTGTTGCATAGTCGTTTTTTAACTTTTAGACACAATGGGGTCAATTCATGTGACGTCAAAGGTACGTGACATGTGACTTCTGCGCATGGCATTTAAGTCTTCATCCGCAAAGCTTTCCTCGATGAGTCTGTCATTAACGCCCTCCACCAAGTATAAAGGGGATTTTTTGTTTACATTAGTAGCTGTAATTTTGAGTCGTTTTCTTTCTTCCTGTTAAAGTTAAAAGATGAAAGACTGATGTGCTGTTGGATGCTTTAATGTGAAACACAAGTTAATGCAATGATAAAATGCATTTTTTTAGTTTCCTTTCAACAATCCCGACATTGGTTGTTAGCTTTGGAATGGAAGATTGTTATTTTCGCAGTTGTGATATGCGCCGTTTATTTTCAAGAATTCATTTAGTGTGTTTATATTCACAAAATTTTGAAACCCAAAAACTGTTCCAGTAATTTTTTTTAGAAAACCCTCTCAAAGGAAAAGAAATTGGTACGTGTATTGCTGTCTAAAACAAATGGGGACAATTAAACAAAATCTTCAATGCATTTCTAATTTTCTTTATAGACATTTGATGGAATTTTCTGATAATTTTGAATATACTTAGAAGATTTTGAAATATTTACATGAATATTACATTACATTTACCCTACAAAATCTTATCTAAATTTAATTGATGTAAGTAAACAAACTTTTATTGTAAAAACTATCTCTCTTAACTGAAAATTAGTGGAAATTTTGCTGACTTGGGTGGAGGTGAATAAATTTCTTTAAGATTTATTAAATAAATGGATCTTTTCCAATTACTGAAAAATTCAATTTTTGTATTGATTGTTAACAGCATTTATAATTGATGTATTGTATTAAAAGTGCTCTTAATTTGGTAAATAGAATGCTACTTATTTTAATGCTACTTTTTACTGAAATAATTCACAAATTACAAAATGAAGTTCAAAATTCTGTGAAAAAGATTCTTTCCTGAGAATATTGTTAATAATATTAAAATGAGGGCATTGACAAATTTCACGAAAGAAAGGTTTTTCTCTGTATATTCTTCTTTTAATTTTGAAGTGGATCTTCAAAAATTAAATATGTCAAAGCATCCATTTGATTTGAAAAAAAAATTAAAAATCCAGTTGATTTTGGAAAATAAAGATTCCAGATTCATTATTGACTGCATAGAAACAGATCAATCCAACAGAACAGCAAATGATTTCCAGATTTTATAAAGAAGCTAATATTTTAAAAGATATGATAGTCATAATACTTCCAAGAGCTGTCAACTTCATTTCACCATTACATTGTGATATCATATCTGACTAGGAATTTTTTGAAATTAAAAGCTATCTGATGGATGTATTAGAACTGAATGATTTTGTGATGACAGATAAAAGTTTTCAAATTGAACAAGAACTTTAAAAAAAAAAAGGATATAAGTTGAAAATAAAATTTTAATTGACTGAACTCAGTTTAATGTCACTGAAAGAATTGATAACTGCTAGATATCTTATATAATACAGTAGAAAGAGCCATTTCAAAAATTATAATGAATAAATATTTTGTAGGGGCTGTCCTTTATATGTGCTTATATAATATCAATTACTTGCATGCTGTATAACTTTCAAAGACCATTAATTAATATCAAATAATTTTTTGTATTTGTTTTTTAGTTTTTGGCATTATAATAAAATGCATTTTGGGGTTTTTACTTTTTGAGTGTGAACCTTAAAGCTTTCTTTTTCTTGTAGTAATTCATATTATTGTTTTATTGCCATGTAATCACATCTAATAACTTAAGAGCAAAATGGATGGGTTCAGAGATCATTATTACTAGTTTTTCAAATACATTTGTTTATTTGTAATAGATTCAAGTCAGATTTATGTCAGGCAACTGTTGCTATAGTTAGAATGAAATGTCATTAGTTTCTTTATTTAAACTGAAATTGATTGTTATCATAATATCATGCTATACTATTATGCACTTCAGTGATTTCTGTTTTAAAAAATATTGGACTTTTCATTGAAAATCAACTTCTGTAGCAATATGTGTTATATATTTTTTATTTCTAACTTCCTTGTTACATGAATTTTTCACTTTTTTTTTCTACTTTAACCTATTAATTTTGAATAATAAAAATCAATAAAAGCATATTCTTTCAACTCCTCTTTATATCCTGTTTTACTTTTATATTTGTATTTATCATGATCTTATTCTTGTTTATTTAATTTGCTGTATTGTATGTTTTATTTTATATTTGTTCTGAGTGAGTTTTATCAATGTAACTTTAAAATTTAAAAATACATTTCAGATATGTTCTGTTTTAAAACTGTATTGTTCAATATTATGTTTTTATAGGTGATAAAGAAAACATTGTTCAGTATTCAGGTTGTTTCTGTTGAATAAAATTGATTTCATCATTTTTGACATTCTTGCCATACTATGTTTATATTCTTTGTGTCTAGAAAAAGAAATGTTGATAAACAACTTTTGAGTTGTTTTTTTTAATTGGTAAGAGCACTGAAACATCCATTTAATCATATTTTTTAATAATAATTATCATATGTATTTTATCTTTTTAAAAATGTGTAAATAAAAATTAAAAAGGCATAATTTTATTTGTTAATCCTTTAATGATTTCTATTAGTTAAAATAAAATAACTGGTTCTGGTTGCATAGATTTTAAAAAATGGTATCTATACCTTTTATAGTTCATAATTTGCAATTGTAAACAAAATTTATTACATACATTAAAAATTTGAGCTTCATGTTTTTATTTTCTTCTGAGCAAACTGAAAACATCAAAGTCTCAAATAAAAATCATTTACTTAAGAAAGTCTCTTAATAAAAATTACTACTTAAGAAAAAAAAATATAATAATTTTATTGGTAAGCTTACAAATTTTAACTTATCTAAGAGTAATATTTATTTTTAAAATTTATATTTATAAAATTCAACCTACAGAGGATAGGTTCTTTTTCCCTGTGATTTATCATTAAAATTTTTTTTTTTTAAAAAAAAGAAAATATGTAATTTTTAGGGATCAAAGAGCCAACTGAAAAAACTCACAGAGAGGAAAAGGTGGTGAAATTTTTTAATGATACTTTATCCACTGATATTGATAGCTCTTATATGGTGCGATTGCCATGGACTGATAATTATATTATTCCCCGATAATAAATACATTGAAGAAAAAAGATTAGTAACAACAACATCAAAATTGATTTCATCAGGAAGATATTCAGATTACAATTCAGTTTTCGAAAATTGAGAAGATCATTGAAGAGGTTTTAGAAAGTAAAGGAAAAGGAAGCTGTCATTATTTCCTCATCGTGGAGTATTTAAAGAATGCCCGACCACACCAGTCAGATCAGTGTTTGATGCTGCATGTAAAGAAAAGGGAAAATTTTCTCTCAATGACTGCCTAGAAAAGGGATTGAATGTATTAGACACTATTCCTTCAATATTGATGAGATTTAGAGAAAAGAAAAGTGGAGTAATTTCTGACATAAAGAAGGAATTTTTGCAGATATCCATCCATCCAGAAGACAGAGATTTCTTAAGGTTTTTCTGGTGAAATAATTATGAGGAAAGAAAAATGAAAATTTATCTCCACAAAAGACTTGTTTTTGGACTGAGTTGCAGCCCATTCCTACTCGGAGCTGTGATCAGCAACCATTTAGAAAATTGTCCTCAAGAATATAGTAATATTGCTGAAATGTTGAAAAAATCTTTCTATGTGGATAATTATGTAACATCTGTTGATACAGAAGAGGAGCTTTCTGAGTTGGTAAGTGGAGCTACAGAACTAATGAAACTAGGAAGTTTCGAACTTAAAGGATGGGAAAACACTTCAAATCTTGCTGATTCAGTACCATCTCATGTTTTAGGACTTTTATGGGAGCGTAAAGAAGATCTACTCTTTTGTGACACTAGTCATATAGATGTTTCCTGTGAGCTTGTATCTAGAAGGAATGTGTTATCTTGCATCCAAAAGGTTTTTGATCCCATTGGATTCACTTGCCCAGTAACTATTGTTCCGAAATTATTATTGCAAGAAACATGAAGGAAAAAGTGAGTTGGGATGAGCGGCTACCCGTGCATGCAGAGAAGAAATTTAGACAGTGGTTAAAAGACTTGTCTCATCTGAGCGACATAAAAATTTCACGATTCCCTTAGAATTTAGAGAATGTTGCTCTATACATACCTTTTGTGACGCCAGCGCCTCAAGCTATGCATGTGCAATTTATCTCAGAACAGAAGGTAAAAATGGTGTGAGTATACAGCTTCTGCAGGCTAAATCAAGAGTTGCTCCATTACGAAAAACTACCATTCCTCAATTGGAATTGCTAGCTTGCTGCATCGGCGCCCGTCTAGCTTTTTCAATGAAAGAGGCAATGACTTTAAAAGATGCGCCAATGTGCTTTTAAACCGATTCATCGACAGTTCTCTATTGGATCAAGAAAAAAGAAAATTGGGGAACCTTTGTCAACAATAGAATAAAAGAAATAAATAAACTATCTACATCAGAAATGTGGAGACATATTCCTGGACAATGTAACGACGCGGATCTTCCTTCGAGAGGTTGCACTTTGAAGACACTTTTGGATTCAAGATGGTGGGAGGGGGCGCAGTGGCTTAGACTTCCTGAAAAGAATTGGCCCAATTCTGAAGTGCAAATTAACGAAGCTGTCTTAAAAGAGAAAAAGAAAGGTGTTACATCAGTCAATATTTCTACTGGTGAAATAGTTTGGTTTTTAAAACGATTTTCAAACTATTCAAAAATAATAAGATTAGTAGCATTGGTTCTTCGATTTGGCCACAATAGTAGATATCACAAAAGCAGCCAAAGAGAGTTATCTGTAGATGAAATTCAAATTGCGGAGAAGAAACTTTTAAGACGTGCAGCAGGAAAGTTTTGACGACACAGTAATACAAAATAAATTGAAAAGTCTCAACGTTTTTATTGACAGCGAAGGGTTAATGAGATTGAAGACGAAAATAGTGAGAAGAAAAGACGATGAAAATTTCAGATGTCCTATTGTTCTTCCATCCAATCATCTCCTTGTAGAACGATTGATCTTTGAAAACCATATAAATTCCTACCACAGTGGAACACAGGTTGTTCTATCAAACCTACGACAACATTTTTGGATCTTACGGGATCTTACTTTGAACTGTTGAAAAGTAATTGGTTTATTACTCTTTCAACAGTTCAAAGAGTAATAAACCAATGTATTCGTTGCAAGATATTTACTGCGAAGGAAATTAACACTGTACCTGCTCCATTACCTGAGGACAGAGTTAGAGATGCACTAGTTTTTGAAGTGACCGATGTGAATTTGGCAGTTCCCCTTTATTTAAAGAATGGAAATAAAGTATGGATAGTCCTGTTTACATGCGCAGTTTACCGTGCAATACACTTAGAGCTAATACTCAACTCTCTCAACTGATGTATTATTGTTAGGGTTGAGAAGATTTATAGCAAGACGAGGTTGGCCAGAAAAATGTATAGTGACAATGGGACTAATTTCATTGGAGCTGATAATTTAATGGCTTCCCTTGACTGGAAGAAAATTACTCAAGAGACCTCAATTTTAAGAATTCAGTGGAGCTTCAATCCCCTCACAGCTTCTTGGTGTGTGGGGGTGGTTGGGAACGCCTGGTCCAAATGGTTACGAAAATCTTACGAAGAATTCTGGAAGAGTTAAATTGTGAAGAGTTAAATACAATTCTTTGTGATGCTGAATCAGTTATAAATTTAAGACCTCTCAATTATTTATCAGAAGATCCGGATGACTTAACACCTCTCTCACCTTCCATGTTTATTCAAGATATTCAAACGGTGGGAGTGTTAGATCTGGATAACATCGATAAGATTAATCTCACGAAGAGGCTTAAGTATCAGCAAAGATTGAGAAACGATCTAAGGAAAAGATTTAGAGATGAATACTTGAGTCTTCTCATTCGTCACCATATAAACAAAGTTGGTTCGAAACAAGTGAAGGTGGGAGACATAGTTCTGGTAGGTTGCGACCACAAGAAGAGACTTGGCTGACCTATGGGATTGATAGTAGAAGTGTTCCCAGGAAAGGGCAATTTTGTTAGAGTTGTAAAAGTAAAAACTTGTATGGGAGAATTGATACGTCCTGTAAAAAGGCTATTCCTCTAGAACTGAATAGTGATAGTAATTTGTATAATAGTGAACTGTTTAAAAATGTAAAATACAATCACTCAAAATGTAATAAACGCAATAACCGAAAGGATAATAAAAATTTAGAAAAGAACAATGAGCAAAACCTTCCCAAAATAGTTAAAACTAAATGTGGTAGAAATGTTATAAAACCTAAACGATATGATGACTAATGTACATTTGCTAATTCTTAATTTATATTTAATGTGAAATAATGTTTTGATTTTGTTATATCTATGTAAAATCAAAAGATGGGAGTGTCGTGACTTTAATAAATGTTCATATTATAAGCATTTCAAGTAATTATAAGTAATTTCAAAATAAATATATTTAAGATAAAATAATTTAAAAGTTGTGAAATGTTTATAATATTAAATGAAACAACTCAACTTGTATTGAAATTATTTTTGTAATGGAAAAGAAGATATATGTTTTATGTGAATGGCAACGTTGTGAATAAACAAATGAAATAGATGTCAAGTCATGTGTGGTTGTGAATTAATTTAACTAACCTGTTTTATTATAATTTGGACAAAACAGAATCCTTTATAAAAGCATTTTCGACCAAAGCAAGTTCAAAAAAAATTTCCTGTCTGGATGTTTCAGAATGTGCTTCTACTTCCCAAAATCTTACTGACTTCAAACAAGTTAAAAAAGAAAAAAAATCAAGGACTCAAAAAAAATCAAAACAAAACAAATCGTCTCCACAAGTTTCTCCTACGTCCCATACAGGAAAATAATTGTTTTCCAAATTCTGGAAAACTTCACCCCGTCCAATATGAAATTCTGCTACAGTGCAAGATGTCAAATCTTCTGCTACAGAAAGGATGTCGAAAATTGACACATGCACTCGAATTGAGGATAACCCAGATTTTGAACATTTGAGCGTCTCCGCATTAGAAGATACCTCTGTCTTGCACCCTGAAATCGACACAGAAACGACTATTTTAAGTTCTTCAGAGGACATGTTGGAGTATAATATGAGTGAGGAACTCGAAGAGACGTCTGATGATGTCTGTACTCCACCTCCTTCCATTAGGAAAAAGAAACCAATATTTAAATATATCATTCCAATCAAATATAAAAATAAATATTTTTTTTCCTTTGCAATTTCTTTTTGCAAAGCTTGAAAATTCTTGTTTACTTCTGGATTTTTATAGCATTATAGTATTTGTTTTTTATTTTTTCATAATTTCTCATAGCCGAGTGTTTTTTAAGGACACTTCTATGTGCTTGCTGTCACAATGTTTTATCCTGAGACTTTCTCTCGATTTTAAAAGATTTTATACTTAATTTTTTAATGAATAATTTTAAAGAAATGTCTGGATAATCTTTTAAAAATGTAGTGTGTTTTAGTTTCAATGTTCTATTTTACCAAATGTTTTGGCGCAGCACGGCCAAACTTGGCCCTTGTGCCATTAAACTCTACAAACCAACCAAGCTCATTTATAAGCGGCTCTTGGATGGAATCTTCCGCGCTTTCAGTGATTTAAATTACCTGTCGTAGCAGAGACAAAGCTTCTGACAAACAGGATTCCACTTACAAATATCATTGAAGCGCCAGTCAAGAAATGTTCGATTCTGTAGAATATCACTCTGGAAAAAAAAATAATTTAGATATCAAAACTGCAGTGGTTTTTGATTCACAAGATTCTTATGCGCGGGAGTAAAAAAACGAATAATTGGATTTTTTTTTTCTCTCAATTAATCTCAACTTGTTTTTCCTAATCGGAGAAAGACCTCATTCAAATTTGCTACTGTTTTTGAAAAAAAAAAAAAATGAATATTTTTACTGAAATTTAAATTTACTGTTATACTTTTACTTATAATTTTACCAGATTTTATGATTAATTTTATGGAAGTGAATTAAATAAAAACAACTCAATAACACTTTTGTTTTCGGTGCAGCATATCCTAGAAAAGGATCTTGCGCCAGGAAATTTCCACATCCAATCCGATTCTCTCAATTAAATGAACTCTTCATAGTTTTCCAAAAATAAAATATCTCAGTTTCTGGATGGATACTTAAAAAATGAACAGGAATTTAAAATTCAAAAATAATAAAATAAGAATCATCTTTATAAATTTTGGAAACTGTACCAGTAAAACAATTCGTTGTTAGTGAACCCTTTAATTAAAAAGTAAAACTATCAGCTTTGAGCAAAATTTCCAAAAAAAATCTGTTTGAAAGAGAGAAAAAATTATAACAATATTCAAGAATGTATTGAGTTTTTTTTATTTTATTCAAATTAACGCATTTCCCTTATATAAGAAAGAAGGTAGGAAAAAAAAAAAACCGAAACCTTTATCTGAAGTCATATACTATGATATTCTTATAAATCCAACACGTGTAGAATTTTGACATTAATTCTGATACATTTGACCTTGACAAGAGAAACAGGATTACTTTAAAGTATCTATTTTATATCGATTATTTATTATTCATCGAAGGAATCCTCTAAAAGAATATTTACACCAGTCATTTTTTATCCATCCACAGGGCACGTGGACTCATTTACGTATTATCTTTATAATACTTTTTTAATATATGAGATAGGAATATTGGAATGAACCAGGAAATAACATTTTAGAAGGAAGTTACTATGAGCTAAATGAAAACAAAACTTTTGGAATTAATTGCATTTAAAATTAGTTATATATATATATTAGTTATATATATAAAATTAGTTATATATATATATATATATTAGTTATATAAAATTAGTTATATATATATATATATATATATATATATATATATATATATATATATATATTTCAGATTAAGAATTGAAATAAACCACATATTCAGCTTAAAATCACAACATGAATAATATACAGAATTTCTTTAATCAATGTTTGAATTAAATTTGTAAGCATAAAGTTGAACACATTATCCAAAAAATAGCCTCATTTTAATTTTACATACTGCTTTGAAGTAAATCAAGTTAAATAGATGTGTATAAAAATCATACAAATTTATGCATGTTTATGCCAAACAGACTTCACTTTTTTTTTCTTTTTAAAATAACTAACAAGTTAAACACTTTTTAAAATTTTTTGGAAAAGAATAAATATTTAAAGAATTAGAAAATGTAAAAAAATTTTACTCTACTATCTCTACATTCGTCTTAGCCTTCGTTATGGGAGGCGTTTTTTGTTAAACTTCTTGTTTAATATGGGATTAACAAAAGTTGAAGCTGCTTCAATATTTTAAAAAGCAAAGAAATGTTATATTGTTTGTCTAAGCCACCCATAAAAATTTAATTTTATGGTCAATATAGCTTGTTGATGTAAAATTAGAATTTTTAGGAATGATCCAAAAATGTAAAAATCATGTCAAATGAAATCTAATCTTTGCTTTTCTCTCTTTTTTATCCATTAATTTTGAAACGAAAAACTTTTGACTCAATTATGGGGAGAAAGAAAGTTGTGAACTAAGTTTATAGCTAAAAGAACTTCGCATAAACCCGCTCACTACGTCATTTACACATGCGCAACAGTACATTTTTTACTGCAGTAGAGTCCACAGAATTCGAAGACTCGCAGAGCAGTCTCGCATAATAATAACGAACTATTTTTCGAATTCTCCGCTATAAAAGCCGCGATTTTTTAAAAATGAATTTACGTACACAAAAATAAATACGCAGATTTTTTTCTCGTTTATAGGTCTGGTTTAATACATCAGAAATAATACATTTAAAAACAGAAGAAAAAAACAGAACAAATCTTTTTCGGATGAATGAACGAATTCACCTCACAAAACTTTGCGTCACTAGCCAGCGCTGCGTAGCTGCGGGAAAACTTTCCAACATGGGCGGAAATAAATTTCAGGATATAACTACCATTCTTTTCGATTTGGACAATACTCTTATAAACACTAAAGGTGCTGATCAAGTAGCTTGTGAACAGGTGAGTTTGTGTTTCGAATAAGTAGTCGAGAAATATCTTCAAGTAGATCTTTTATTTTTATTTTTTTTTCAAATGCTTTTATTTAGATATATATGTTTCATATTTGAAAGGATGAATTTTCGTATTCTATTTTCCAAACATTTTTTATGGCTTGATAATTGAAATTTGGTATAATAATTAGTTCCTCATAGTACTAAATATTTTAATAATTTTATATATATATATAAATTATCCATATATTACCTACAAACTGATTTTTCAAAAGGGGTGTAGTCTAAAAATTTATTTGAGAAATATTGATGTTTAAATTCTACAATATTTATAAAAATGAATTAAATTTAAAACGAATTGTATAAAAATCTTTAAACATCGTCTTATTAGCATAATAAAAAGATTAGTTAGGAATGTGATCGAAATTCGCGGTTTAAGATACTTTGGCGATTTTATTTTCGCATCCTTGATTTAGATTCAAAATTTTGTCATAATTTAAGAACATAATAAAAAGATAAGAATAAAAACTATTATCATAATGGTAATGTTACTAATTCAATCAAGAATTGTTACTATTTTAAAAGCATTTTAAGTATATAGTTTATGTGCAAGTAAAAGCTATTAGAATTGAGATAGTAGAATAGAAATAATGGAAAATTTTTCTTAATTTCTGTAATTTTTTCTGAATTTCTGAAAAATTTTCTGATGAAATTTTGTAATAACTTTGAATATGTTAAAGAAAACTTGCCTATTCGATACAGTGATTTGCTTATGACCTTGCAGCAATAGCATGGCAGCGTTAAACAAACTGGATGATGGCGTCATTTCATAGAAACGACGAACAAAATGCAATTGAAAAAAAGTTGATAGAAAACATAATAAACTCCTAATTATTTCCGTTGAAGTAAAACATTTTTACCTTCGTGTTCTTTTTAAGTTTTAAATTAATAAGACATGGTTTTTAATTGTTACTTTTACTTATGTGAAGAAAATATTTTGTGCAAATCAAAGAATTAGCTTTCGTGAATGTAATGAATCACGACGAAATAAAAACGCATCTGCTTTCACAGAAGTGTACGTAATAATAAAGCTATACTGGTAAAAGCAGGTCATCCTTTTGAAAAGAAGGATACACAAGATCAAAGAAGCATACGTAATAATTAATTATGCAATATTGGTAAAAGCAGATAAAAATATTTTTTGCCCGTATATTTCAAATACATCAAAACCTTCTGACCAAAAAACTCATGTCCACACATGATAAAAAAAATAACTATCATTACAAATGAAACGTATAAAAATGAAATTTTTAGCACGTCTCTGAATGAAAAAAAAAAATGCAACAGAAACATGATATATTTGAAAAGTAAATGCAAGGAAACATTTTCTATGATACTTTACCATACTTATATAACTAATTCAACTAAACAGTTTTATTTAAGGCAAATATGGCTTAATCTCTACAAGAACTTCTATAATCGGAGCCCAACAGCTAATTTGTAAATTTTTTGTAATAGACATACATCTCTAAACAAATGGTCTAAGTGAATTATATAATTATATTCTTAGTAAATTGATCTAAAAAATGTTGTTGAATTACGACTTTTAAATTTTTACATGTATTATCTGCTCTGTGAATCATATTTAACAAAATATTCTTGAGACACTAAGACCTTAAATTATAAAAAAAAATGGCATTCCAATCAACTAAATCAATCATTAAAGCTGATCGATTTATGCAAAATTCAATATCACTACTCGATAACAGCAGATTTTAGGAAGAAAGAACCGTTCATAGATTTAAGCTTCATAATTTTTTGAAGTATATTTATAAATTAAAAAATAAAGTATTATTGTTGAGAGCATTTCATAACATTTAAAAATAAAGTTAAAAACCGAATTTTTCGTGGAATTCCTGAAATGTTTGCTGATTAATTCTTTGAGATACTATAAGTCATTAAAATTTATACTATTTCTATTTCTGTAGTGAACATAAAACTTCATTGTCGAACTATTCTGTTTTCAGGTCTCAGTTATATTTAAAGACATGCTTAGATTGCATCAAAAGGTCTTTATATTAATTGCGGTTTCATTATTTCCAATTTAATTTAAAACTGAATTTTACGGGCGCTGATAGAAAATCAGTGAAAGAGGTAGAGTTCAAAGATCAGGATTGCTTGAGGCCTACATAATAGTATAAGTGAATTATATGACTATCGAAATGAGAAGCTTAAAAATATTTTGCTGTGAAACCTATTAGGAGACCCAATTATATATGAAAAAATTAATTGAATCTCTTAGGTGGTATTAATACTGGCGAACCGACTGATCTGAAATAAGAACTAAAAAGGCGGCTAATATGAAATAAGAACTAAAAGTATGGAGCGTAATAAATAGATAAACCTTTTTTTTTAATTAAAAAATCTGAAAGACAAAGTAAAAACCCTTAACACATGAAAAGTAGAAGTGTTCTTTATTATAAAAAAATATAATAAAGCACAAAGAAATTCAAAAATTTAATTGTATGAAAAGTGAAATATATTATTAATGTGATTTCGATTTCAGTTTATTTATAGCGTCATATTTAACATATTTTTAGCGAGCCTCTGGTAAGATGGGCGTATTGTTCCTTGGATCCCGTATTCGTATAAAAAATATTAATTAATATTTAATAGATATGTTTGCAGCTATCATCGCTGGATTTTGTGAACCGAAAGCATAATTGCTAGTTTATATTTTTATATGTTATATTACTTAGTTTATTTTAGTTATATTAATGTCCTGTTGTAAAGCAATACTGGGGCTATTTTGAAACGGACCTTGTAATTTTGAGCATCGGTCAGATGACGAGAGTGACACCTGGTTATACACTCGCCAATGAATTAGAAACCCAAAATCTACATTTTATTGGATTGCCTTTTGCACAGATAACTGCTCTGATTTGTTTGGGCGTCGTGTCTACAAGCTTCTGGAGTGCATTTACTTCCAGAGAACATGCATTGGCTATGCAGATTTTTAGATCTTGTAAATTAGATGGAAGAGAAGAATGCTGTCGGATGCGTCTTTCCGCCATATCCCACAAATTTTCTATGGTGTTAGGATCCAGTCTATGCGGAGGCCAGGGAAGGTGTTGGATGTCAGACTGATGCCCGAACCTATTTTGAACACTTCTGGCCCGATGTGTAGTTGCATTATCGTCCATGAAGTATCCGTCGTCATCAAGATAAAAATGCAACAGTGCAGGATGCACTTGAACTGCCACTATATCTAGGTATCGCATGGCTGTTTGTTTACCCTCGAGGAACAGCAGCGCGCCACTTCAATGCCAGCAGAACAGCTCCATATCATGATATTGCCTGCAGACCCTTACGCAGTACGTGTAAGGTGAGATGGTTTCGTAGAGTTCTCGCGAAATTCGACGTTTTGCATCAGTGCAAAATAAGGTGTAGCGTGATTCATCCGACCACATTACCCGTTTCCAATCCCCAGAAGCCCAGTGTCTTCTTTCTCGACGCCACTGCAAACGAATTTTTGCGTGTCGGGCAGAAATGAGGGGTTTTCTCTCAGGCACTCGCCTACGCGTTCTTATCCTCTGTAATTCTCTGCGCATGTTTCGTGATGAAATCGGTTGGGAAGAGCCTTGGTCGACGATTTGTGTCAGTTGAATAACAGTAGAAAGGGCTGTGGGTTCCGAATCCAACTTTTGAAAACCTTTGGTATGGTTACTTTTGAGAACCCAGCGAGATCCGCCGTCTTCGAAATCGAAGCAACTGCTCAACAGGCGCCAACAATAAGCCCTTTTTCAAAGATCCCATTTTACTTCATTCATTGCTTAAACTAGCATTCTAACCGCATGTAATCACGTCATAACACAAGATTTGAATACTTCCTCCCTAGCACGCATTCAAATGCAAATCTTGAAGATTTCTAATTCATTGGCCAGAGAGTGTATCACTTACATCGACACTCTGGGGCGATATCGAGCTTAGGAGATACAGGTAGCAAAATTCTGTTGTGTTGTGAAGCATACGATCGAGCATCAAATACTTTTTTGGCAAAGTATAAGTGACACGCTTTCTAAAATTATCTATGAATTTCAAGATTTTTAGGCCATATAGTTATTGTATTCACTTGTACTTGGACAACCAGACAGATAGAAGGTCCTTTTAAAAGGTTTAAGAAAAAATTTGATAGAAATCGACAAATTTGATTTAAAAGATCACAAACAATTTTGATTCATCTAACACAAAGTGCTTTAGAACGGCCAGCAGACTGGCATAAGTAAAAAATGAATTATTTTGGACCCACAGAGGTCTAAAATCTGAAGATACATCAAAAGTTTCAAATTCAAACTATTTTAAAAGATTAGATCACTGTATATGAAAAAGTAAAAAAGCGGCAGTGGTCTCCCCAAAAGTTTCCCTCATCCTCTCTAATAAAGGTTAATTCCCCTACGTAACATTTTGGCAATGCTCCAATTACTCAGATTTTTATTTTCAGAATTCCCCTCACAAGTCTTTTCTGCTTCATATAAAAATAATTATGCGTCAGATTTAAATTGAATTCTTGATCTTTATCTTTTTAATTTTAGAAATATTACACTTCCGTTTTTTTTCAATCAAGTTTATTTCATTTATGGAATTTTCTTTAGTTATACTTAAAATTTCGTTATGTTTCGTTTCGTTATTTAGTAAGAATTTTGGACATCAGTTTATTAGGTAAAGAAATTAAATGCCTTTCCAAAGAGTCTTAAATTAAATGAACTGATTACATACTTTAAAAAAAGTTGCTTCTATACAAATATTTTTAATCGAATTTAATAGTCTCATTTCTGCTCTACTTGACGTAGAACATTCATAAATGATGCTGCGTCAAGTTCATGATGAAGCAACATGATCACCAACATTCCCTTTTCGATGAAATTAAATGATAATTTTAAAAATATCCTTTCAGCTGACGAGAAGTTGTCGAATCTGAAGTAAACTCTCGAGTAATTCTTCGATTGCCTTAAAAGGAGACTGAAGATGTCGACGTGCAGCAGTTGCATCGCTCTGTCTTCTCTTTTGAATTAGAGAAGGCGACGCCTGATTGGGTGCGCATCTTATAGTGCATTGCGATTGGAATTAATGAGATGATCTGTAGAGGTGTTCGCGCGTAAATGTCCTGTCTTGGTGTTTGTTTTGTGGGAAATATGATCATTAAAGAAATGTTCCAAAAAACTTAGGTCATCTTACTTCCACTGCATGGATTATAATGATCTTTATTCCACCACAGATGTTATTAACTTTTTTCTTGAAATATTCAAACTAAGGAAAATATGAAAAAGAAATTCCTCGTTCAGGCAAAATTAGTAAAATCTGTTTACTATTATTTTGATGAACTTGTTTTTTAAATTTATTTAACTAGGAGGATAATATTAAGATACATGAACACCTTTGCAGATATGACACTTTCTGTGAAAACGGTGATTTCAGCATTTTCAGAATTGAATCTTATCCTTCTCGAGATCAATTAATTTTTTTATGTTATAATTTTCCAAACTTTTAACATCTTAAATATGCTTGTAAAATTTATTGATTTCGTTACTTAATTAATAACTCATTTTACCTCATGGTGTTGGCGTATAAACACTTCGGGGTGTTTACGTATAAACACCATAATTCATCATTTTATAAACTCTTTTTTTTTTTGTTCAAGTTTGTGTCATGCCTGTCTTACAGAATAAAATGCAAGCTGTTCAGTGTTTATTTTCTTTAAATAGAAATTCAGAAATGTGAAGTTTCAGAGATCGAAAATTCTTTAAAATTTATTTATTTTTTAATGAAAAA
>JAOUZG010008684.1:1138847-1155141 GCA_026289955.1 Argiope argentata | reverse complement strand
TATGCTCAAATAATGTATAGTCACAAGATTTTTTATTTCTCTTTTTGTTCGTAGCAGTATAGTTGTCCTTAAGAGCACCAAAAAGTTATTTATGGGAGATAATGTATTAATGTGCCAGTATTCTGACAATTACGGAAAACACATCTATTTCAAACCTTACCTTGTTTTTGCTACTCACGTCAGACCCCCACACCCTATTTCCAGCATGAAGTATCTAAAAGTCCAATCTTAGAAGTTTCCATCATTTTTGCGATACATATTAACGCCGAAGTTTCGAATTAACTACACAAGCAGTGCCCGTGGGTATTACTTAATTTCTCTTGTCTCATTTCAAAAACTGTATTCCTTAATTTTAAACCAAAGATGCATGAGAATCCATACATGAAAAAAAAGAAGAAATACACTACCGAGATTTTCACCATTGTGTGAAATGAATATAGACATAAATATCGTTATTCAGCACTGCCACAGCAGTAGAACAGAAAGGGCTAGGATGGCAAAGCATTGGTTATTTATTGAAGTTAGCATTAGTCAGATACAAAAAAATTTATTATTTTATGCCCTTTCATTGATGATGACTGGAAGCAAGAACGTTATGGCACGGGCCTTATTTATCCTTGCTGCTGAATGCTGAATCTTCTGAATTCCAACCTTTTTAATGAATGACTCAATAAGTTGACTGATAGAATGGTTTGTTTAATCAGCTGTCTATTTCCTGAATTAATTGTTGCTGAAAATTATTAATAATAATCATTCCCTAAAATATTTGTGTCATGACTTCAAATGTCTTTGCTTCATGTTGATATCTATAATCTTTTGGAACCATTGCGTTTTTTAAACATTATGCTGAGCATACTTTTATTTGTTCGCAACTGTAACTATCGTTCGTTTCCTGACTAGGTTTCACAGTACCTACAAAGCGTTGGAGTTCGCCGTTCCACCGCACAAGATGCAGCTGAGAAGTTCTATCATTTCGTCCGCGACACTCCGCAGAACCCTAGCGACGAAAATGGTGACGTGGATGCTTGGCATCTGCTCTTATGGAAACAAGCCCTAGGGCCTGGCCTGGCGACTCGAGCGATGGATTGTTACTCACGCTGGCGCGAGGTCCGAGCCTGTCACTTGCGCCTGTCTCCCGACATCCACAATTTCCTCCTGCAGTTGAGGCAGCACTATAAATTGGGTGTGGTCACCAACGGTCCCTCCACCGGCCAGTGGGAGAAGATTCGCCGAATTCCTTCCAATCTTTTCGATGCCATTGTCGTCTCGGGAGATATTCACCAAAAGAAACCCTGCCACGCCATCTTCGAAGAGGCATTTCGGCGTCTGGACTCCGCTGCGGAGGAGTGCGCCATGGTGGGAGACCGACTAGACACAGACATCGAAGGAGCGCAGAATGCCAACTGCGGCGTCACCGTCCTCCTGTGTCCTGATGGCGCTTCCTGTGGGGAAAAGGATGGACCTCAGCCCGATTACATCATTTCCCAACTCAGGGAGTTGCTGGATCTATTACCCGAGAGGAAAGGGTTCTCATTTCTGTGCCAGAACAGGACTCTGGACGTGTTTCACAGTTTGAGGGAAGATGTCCCAGCCTGGAACATCAGGTGAAGGACCTGTGGATTTAGGATCTCCCTGATAGAGAACAACGGCTTTGCTATAGTGAAAAAGGGGGAAAAACATCCCATAATAAAGGCAGATTTCTAAAATAATACAATGCCGGGTTAAGCATGCCCATCTGTAAAGTTGAGTAAGATGTTTCCAGTCGCTATCAGATTCAGTATGTTTGGCGTTGAAGAACTTCTACCTCTTTAGCTTGCAAGAGACGAGCAAGCGAAAATATGCGATCTATTTATGATCGGAAACTGCTCTTGTGAAATTTTGCTCTAAAAAGCTGAGGCAGCTGTAGTCAGTGGTGTAATAAACTACTTATGACGCTAGCTGTAACAACATATTATGAAAAATACTTTTGATTTTGAATATAACGCTTAAAATATGAAATTATTACTTTTTCCAAAAGATAAGTATATATTTGACTTGAATATCTTGAATAAAAAATTACATTGAATGATTGATATTTTAGTAAATTAATTTTTATTTATTAATCGAATTCCAAATTAATTTTTAAAAATTATTATTCAAAATTAATGTTTCATTTCTTCTGCTCTAAGTGCTCGTAATTTTAATGATTTTTGAGGCTGTTCCTTCAGCTGAGAAGAGTAAGGACTGTGCCCTGGTTGTAAGGTCTCGTGTTTGTAGCCGCAGGGTTCCAGGCATCGAATAGTTGGTGTATAAGCGGGAATGGTATGCGCTAAATCCTTCATGGCCAAACATTCTCCGACTGGTTGGCGTGGAAGTTTGGAAAGGGAATGTAGTCCTCGTCGTCTGTCAGCGGTTCAAAGTTGACAGGTCCGTTCCAAAATAGTTCTAGTGTTGTTTTTAAACGGGATGTTAATATAATTAAATTAAACTAACAATCGAAAATGACTATTTCACTTTATATTTGATTAAAAATGTGTCTTCTCTTTAAAAACAATATTCAAAGGAAATCAGAACATTCTCCGTAAAACATGATGTATTTTCAATAATAATTAAAATTATTAAGCTATTGTTTTTTTCTTTAAAGAATTTTATCCTTTTTTTAATGCTGTTTTAAAATAGTGTACATATTCATAAAATAAATATAAAATGAGGAACGCTTCCATCAGATTTGATGTAAAAGTATGCAAGCAGATTTTGAAAAATAAACATTTTTTATTTGTAAGTTAACTAGTTTCGATTGAAGATTCTGCTGTAAACGCCGACTTGAAAGCTTAAATAATTAAAATTTTGGAATCCCTGTCCGTACTAAATATCTATAATCCAAAAAGTAATTACATCCAAATTTAGGAATTCTAATCGCACCGGCCTGCTCTGTCGAGCATTTTACATAATTTTTCAATCGCCTAATTTTTTAAAAAAAGTATGCCAATCTAAAAACATTACCCCGGTAAAAACAAACTGAGCTTCTTATTCAATTGTGATGTTTAATTTAAGGTACAATTGTTGCATTCCAAGATCTAAATATAATTCTTTTACTAAACTATTTATTAAAAAAAAATTTAAATTGCAACATTATAGCCTTTTATCCAATACTGAAAGTAAATTTTGTCTATCCGTTTTAACCTAAAATTTGTCGTTTTTCTTATTTTGAATCTTCATCACGATTCAATCAGCCAGTCATCGGCCCAAAAATGTTCCTCAATTTAAAATTGCCAGGGTGGAATTCGTTGTGCTTAAAGTGAGATTTTTTTTAAGTATCCGATTGTAAGGCTTTCTATTTATTTCTTAACAAGTAATATAAAAATTATTTTTAAAATCAAATCCTACTTAGGTTAACAAAGAAAATCTTTTATTTCCGGTCCTTTTTATTAAATAATTACAATTGCTGTTGTTCTTGCGTTTCGCTTTACAACGGAAGAAGGAGTGCAGTAGCTTCTGAGGGTATGGACCTTTGAGCACCCGAGGGTAGAAGTTCACACACGTCACAAACCCTTTTTACGGGGTGGACTTCATTCATGCATTTCATTTATTCATCCACGTATCGTCATTTATATCTGGAACTGAGAACGATCAGCTCTGACCCAGTGCCCCCAGCATAATTACTCTTGACATGGAGGACTTTGTGACCACGACAGATGTAACGTTCACCACAAACTGAAAGTCTTCAATTGGTGGGTTCGAACTCGAAACCTACTCTTACCAACCATGCTATCCTGCCCGATAATTACAATTACTACAAATAATTGATCAAAAATTATACTAGCATTGAATTTTCAGTACCAATTGAAACAACGCAAAATATGTGAGTTCTCTACGCAAGTTGGGGTAACACAATACAGATTAGAAATTTTTAATTTTTCTTTATTTTGTATTTTGTTTTATTCGTAAGTACTTCAAGTTGAATCCAAAAAATAGATTAATTTACATAGTTTAATTTAAAATGCTTCAAGCATTAAGAAAATAAACAGTTTGAAATAATCGGCCGAAAACATGTTAAGCCTAACCTCATTGGCGTGGGGGGAAAAAACTGAATTCGTGACTTATTTGGCGGTAGGGAAATGAAGATTTTTGGCGAGAAATCAATTTTTTAATTAATTAATAAAAATTTAATGGATTAATATTTGAAAAAAACTGTACTAACATCAAATGTCATCCTCTACAAGTTAAAAAAAATTACTTAAATTTGAGTGGATGAATAAAAGGTATTTTATTAATGATTGAAAATTTGAACAAGATATCTATACCACTATTATGTGAAAGTTTGAATGGATGGATGATGCTACTCTATCACGCCAGAAAAACTGAACGAAATTGGATGAAACTTAGCGCAGGGATAGATTATAGTCCAGACAGAATATAGTCTAGATAGATTAGATATAGATAGATTATAGTCTAAAAATTAACTGGAGTAAATATTAGAACATAAGCTAATATTTATTCAGTTAATTTTTTATTATTTAAAAACCAATTTACCCACCAAAACTCTTCCCCACCGCTAAATGGGAAAGACTTCGATTTGTCTTGTTTCTTTCGCACTTGAATGGGATTAGGCTTAACATATTTCCGACCAATTATTTCAAATGATTCTGTTTATTTTGTTAGTGTTTGATGGAATTAAAACCAAACATTGTTAATTAATCGATATTTCAGATTCATTATGATGTATTTTTGAATTAAATTAACATAATAATGGAAATTAAAAATTTCTATTCTGTATAGCGTTATCCCAACTCATGAGGAAAATTCACTCATTGTGTTATCTCAATTGGCGCTGAAATTCAAGCATGTGCATTGCTGTTTTGTTTTATCTCAGGAAATTATTTATTCTAATGAATGGATTATTTTAATAAAAGCAATTATTTATTCTAATAAAAGGATTATTTTATTAAAAATTATTTATTCTCATAAAGGAGCAATTATTTTATTCTGTTTAAAATCGTCTGCTTACGAATTTCATTAGAAAAGAATATAAAAAAAAAGATTGAAAACATCTGCCCGAGCTTTTTGAATCGTTTGTTTTTATTTAACCGTTCGTTTTAACATTATCTTACCCACAGAGAAGGATACGATATTTTTCTCTGTGACTACTATTCTAATGGAATTCTTTGTGATTTATTGTTCTTTTCGTGGAATCCCCTCAGAAAGACGTTCTCATCACTGAAAAGTTCAGCTCTTTTTTATATATATAGAATTTCTTAAATTGTTTCCTGCTCATAATAAAAATCAGTTGAAGCGAGTAAGTGTATTTGTTCTTTCTGATTTCTACTTAAGAAAAGTATCAGTCTGCAGTAGTGAAGCTATTAAGAACAGGCGTATTCATTTTTTTTTTCTTACTCTGTTCTTGTGCCAATATAATTCGATCTTTCCTATTCATTTATATTGATTTTTTTTCCTACTGTACGCATTCCTTTTGTCAACTTTCATTATTTTCGATTAAATTTTTTTAGTGTATTCCACATTACTGCATTTATTAATTTTTTTTCTATGTTACTGTTAATTTGCTGCAATGTTCATCAAAACCTTATGTTTGAAAATACTACTGCTGTCGTTCGCGCCACATTCGGCCATTTCGTTAAAATTTGGTGACAAACTATTTTTTTGGTGAAAATGACTGTATATTAAAGCTGTTCCATTGTGGTGTTTTGTAATCAAATTGTATTTGTGCTAGCTATATATTTTTCATATATGCTTATAGTGGTATATTTCCATTAGCAAATAATGTAGAATGCCGCCAAATTTTCTCAAATGTCTTCGACGATTGTTCGTTTGTGTCCACAAACGGAAGTACCCTTATAGTTTTAAGTGCATAGTTTTTAAGTAGTTTCCCCCTCCCACGCTAATGAGGTTAGACGTAACATGTTTTCGACCGGTTATTTCAAACGATTCTGTTTATTCTGATTAGACCGACAGTTCTCACATATACACATCAAAATTTCCACGCGTACGAAGTCACAGGTAAAAGCCAGTATATATATATATATATATATATATATATATCGCTAATTTCGATTGTAATTAATTTCTAAAGTTTTGTCTTAATTTAATCCATAGTTAATTCATTCTAAAATGTTTTATTATTTTCTGACCCATTTAATTTCTCCTATTCAATAAATCAAATTAAGTATTATAAAGATAATGCTTCACTGCATGACATCACCTGCCGAATGGGTGGATAATAAATCACTGCTGTAAATATTCTTTTAGAGGATTCCTTCGATGAATAATAAATAACTTATTCCTGCCTTTTTCTTGTCAAGGTCAAATATATAACAATTCCTTTCAGAAATCTACACGTGTATGATTTATGAGAATATCATAGTATATAAGACCAGAAATAACTGTTTCAACCCTTTTAACCCTTCAACACAGTATTTCCAATGATCGCGCCTGTCAATGAACGTTTATTCCATTTACCGGAGATCTCAGCCCCATGTCAGGGCTAGATGCTCCGTGAACCAATTATTAATCGGTTTCGCCCCCCTTTATTCTTTTGGTACGCCATGTAAACCTTCTCCTGTTGTTGTGTTGAGCAGAGATCATGAGATTGAATAAAAAATGAATTTGAAACTTCAATATGTGTTTTCTCCATGACTATCGGCCACGACTCTGCAACCTGTTTTCAATTCAAAATTAATTTGTATTACATTATACATATATATACACCCATCCATCCACCCACCCACCCGCCCACGCACACACATAGGAAGAGTGTGAGCTTATAGTAGGAAATGAATGAATTGAATAATTATCAGTGGAGTTTCAATAACTTGTTAAAACACTGTGATTGAAAAATTCGTAGTGATTGTTAAATAGTTCTATTGATTTTTATTAAAATCTGAATAAAAACACAATCTATATTGCTTAGGTTTAATTTTGAACAATTTATATTTAGAGTAAAATATTCTACTGAGAGCGATTTAATAACTATTAGATGCCATTTTTTTTCTTCGGAGGAGAAACATGCTGCATCAGAAATAACTAGAATAATAGTGTAAGGAAGTCGCCACTTTGTCTCCTGCTGGAAGAGACACATGATCGAACAATGATACTCCTAGCCAGCGGTGAGGCTATTCATCCTTTGTTGCCCATTGTATTTCTCCTTTTTAGTGCCGTCCTTCAGACTTGAGAAAGACAAATAATGGAACACACATGTTTTCGGCCCATTAAATCAACAAACCGTGTCGAAATACCAGATGGGGCTATTTCTTCTATGGACCACACCAGCTGGGATAATGTTCCAATAATGAACAGCATATGTTCTTTACGACCCGTTGAAGAAATTAGTGTTTCCTCGAACCCATTGAAGAAAGAATGCAGATGCGAACAGTGGACATTGTGAAGGTTCTGATAAGGGGTGAATGTTCAGAAATCTTCCTACGACATGATGGCGCGCCAGAGGGAGTATTTCTGAAGAATGATTGGACAATCGGCATCTCCAGCGCGCCAATATGAGCCTGAGAGGTGGAGCTTCGCTACTGTTAAAAGGGACGATCGAGAAACTGGTTGAGAGAGGAGACAAGCTGATCCGGTGAACGAGATGAGCTGTGCTGAAGTTGAAGAGATACCACGTGATCTCGAGTTTGTTGGAAATATCTACCGGAAGTAATCCGTAGATCTCTGGAGTTACAGGCAGTAGCCGAATACGCAGACAGCTTGTGAATCCCCGGTATAGTTGCCGAATGGACAATCCAGTTGTAAATATTTTCCAGTATCTAACCTAGAGGACGTGTTTTTGTTTTTATTTATTGTATTATTGTATAAAGCTGTAAATAAATCCTTTGTGTATAACACGCTA
Organism: Argiope argentata; assembly: GCA_026289955.1. NCBI lineage: Eukaryota > Metazoa > Arthropoda > Arachnida > Araneae > Araneidae > Argiope > Argiope argentata. Next base: position 1,147,307 of record JAOUZG010008684.1, on the reverse strand, counting down.
CCATTTTATTTGATCGACCAGGATCAAGTCATTACAATAGGTAGATTTTACTAGAAAATCTTTCTTATTATTCACATACACATGTAAAAAGGTCAAACTAAAGTAATTAACGCATACAGAAACTGCAAATATTCTTAAAGATTACGACAGAAAATTAAATTGTTCCTCAGAGAGAACGATTTTAACCATCGACTCCCTTGTGCCCATGCAGATTTTGTATTAAATATCATAAGAAAGATGAGCCTTCAATATCAACGCAATTTCGGCGTCATGCGCACTTCCATTTGGCGCAATATTTACAAGTCATTTTATTCATACACATGAATTGACCGATAATCTAAATGCTTCATGATTTGATTTAAATTTTGACGCAGATCTAATTAAATAAAAAAGAAGATTTGAAAGTTTGCATCATGATAATCCGTTAGGCTCATTTCTATCTTGTACAGTTTTAGAACTCGCTCTATCGATCTGCGATTTTATTGAATATTTTTATTTTACAGAGTAGTAAAAAAGCGCGTACGCGCACGTACGTACAAAATGCTTTAATGTTATGCTCCGAAGTTCATGAATAAAAAACCTGTTATTCATCCTTTTTCATTAAAATTTCATTTTTAACAGAAATTTTAATCAAAATTTTGAAAATCATTTGCCCAGATATTTCAGGTGAGCATTTCAAAAATGTAACTAAGTGAAAATGTGGTAGCTTTGTAAAATCTTTTACAGGACCCTTCCCCATGCATGTCAAATTTGAGCGTTCTAGGTTTTTGAGTTATTGTACTTACATTCACACGAAACAGTAAATGGATTTTCCTTAGACAGTTCGTCCACAATTTTTTGAAAACACTTATGTTTTTCCAAGCTTATGAAAAGTCGAAATTTTAACCACTGCAATACTTCCCCTCTCTTTTTAACAGAGAAAAACACACAGTAAAACTGCCTCTTTTCTACGCCCTTGATGACAGATGAAATTTCAGAGCCAAGCACGCGCATGCGCCCACCACCTGAGGCGATTCTCGAGTGTCAGCCTTCCGGCTTCTTCGGCGGGAAAAAAGGCAGCCATTCCTTCTTTCTTCGGAAAGCGGAAATCCTTGTTTAAAACAGTCTCCTCAGCGTCAGTTGAGAGAAGTTAAATTTAGAAGAGAGCCCGTGTTCGCTGCTGGCTTTAAGAGTGTTGATCAGATCTTCATGAACTTGAACGCTTTATTTTTTAAAATGAGTAACTGACAAACACACTCCTCAATAGGTTTTCAAACAAATAACTGAACCAAATATAGCACACACATTGTATAATAATCAACATCCCATTTTGTATAGACGAGGGCTATTTTTGACGGACTTCCCCATTTTGAACTGTTCTCAAACGATGAGGACAACGCTTGGACAAGTAACTCCTCTTCGAAACGGCGTATCACTCAATGGGAAAAAATTTGATCTCAGGCGGCAAGTTTAACGCATACCGGGTTCACATATATATCTGCAGTGAAATAAGTTTTCGAATTTTTAATTTTCCGATCTCACATCCACAAAACTACCATAATCTTACATTGTATTACCAAAACTAGACTTCACCAAATACAGTCATTGGCTCGTAGTATATTATAAAATTCCAACATCAACACACTAATGATCACTCGTAAAGAAACAGGCATAAAAACTTATAGAGTACAAATATATTAGCGTTATGAGAAAATAACGCTGAAAAATATGCATGCTTTCGTCTATGCAAATGAGAAAATTCGTCAAAACTTTAAATTCTGTACTATATAGATATCTATAAATACATTTGAAAAATGTTTCTATTCAAAGCTTAATTGCTACAAGATGGAGAATAAGTCTTGAACAATAATTGATTCAATATTATAAAAGTATTTATTATCTAAATCAATATATATATCTATACTTATAATACAGCTCAATGTGTGTGTGTGTGTTGGCGACCTACAGACCATTCGACCTACAGTTACCAAATTTGGCACGTGTATACCTTAGTGGTCGGGAATGTGCACCTCGGAGCTATTTTTTTCATTAAAATTTTAAATTGAAAATTAAGAGAAATTTTGATGTTTTTTTGCTATAGCTTCCGAAAGTATTAGAGCACAAAACTGATTTTTGCATCAAGTTAAAGGTCAAAAAATTATCTTTCCAGTGATACCGAAGTTTTTGATCTATAAATTAAACTTCTATTTTTAATGAATTTTAAAAATGTTTATTTAATCGCATTTTTTAACAATTTATTTAGTATAAAATAGCAATAAAATTTTATCTGCACATCTAAAAAAATCAGCTGTTAATAACGCGTTGCTATTACATTTACAAAAGCTCTGATTAAAAAAAAAAAAGCTAATGACTACATCAAATAAAACCTAGAAAAATGTCATTTTGAGCACGTGATTACATAAAATGAAATAGATAGGAAATGTGATATTTTTTAAAACAATAAATGCAAGGGAAAGTTTTTTTATGATCGTTTGCAATGATACTCTTTTTTTTTTTCGTTGTTTTGAGGCTCTTTTTTTTCTCGTTGTTTTGAGGCTCTTTTCAAAATTTGTAAACCGATCATCAAATGCATTACGCAAGATTTGAATTTGATCCTGTTTGGAAATTTTCGTATGGAATTCATGTGTGGAAATTTTTCACGCCCGCGAGCTTCTCCTATACGAAAACTCGTACCCACTCGCAGGTAGCCATGAAGGGAACAAACTGAAAAGTCGCATAATATGTAGAAAGTAAATAAACTTGAGGAACAACTGTAAATTATTTATTCTGATGTAGAATCGTTTTCGTATCAGATCCCCCCCGCTGTTTATGTGAAAAAGTCTCATTTCATTTTAAATTAGCCTTATTTTATTAAGAACGATCGCGGGCCCACTTCAATAGCTACGCGGACCAATTTTGGCCAGCGGGCCATAGGTTGTACATCCCTGAGATACATAATGAAAATATAATTTCATTTGCACGAGCATGTGGTGCTACAATGAGGAAAAAATTAGCTTTTATTAACGTGCTATCACCATATTTACAAAAGCTCAAATTAAAAAAATAAATCATTTTGGAATCTTAAACATATTGAATTTAATACAAAATAATAATAAATATATAAATGAATTTCAAATTAAATTAAATGAATGAATTTTAAAAATTAAAAAATTGAAATCCACTATGGCAAATTTTAAGTTATTATGTGAGAGCCTATTGTTTTTAAGTCATTTTTTTATCTGAATTAATTTAAATCTTTAAGCTGTTTTAACCGGTTTGAAACAATTTCGCGTTCGTCAACAATTTTTTTTTAAAAAAAGATTTTTTTTTAATTTCTATTTACATTGGTCGAGTTCCAAAACTTTCGCCTTAAAGCCTCCCCCCCCCCTTTTATTTTCGAAAAAGCATTTGAAATGATCATGTGACTAAATTATTGTACCATCTTTTATTTTCAGAAAAGAAGCGTTCTTTTTTTCTCTCCATCTCAAAATTTTCAGAACATCAAAACTTTGTTTTGCTCGCTAGAAAATTAAAAATGAAAGCTTTAAATAAAACTATATTCTAATATTTAGAGTTTTTTTGAGAAATACAATAAGTAAGAATGCGCTTATAATGCCATAAAAGAATAACTAACATAAAAGAATAAGCCACGTATTACAAAAGTGCGATATTTATAGTTTAAAAAAAACTAAACAATAATCTTCTGAACGCGAGATTAATTATTTAAAAAGAAAAAATCGTAAACAAACTGGGACATGACACCATTTCATAGAAATGACGAACAAAAAGCAATTGATAAGTTGAACTAAAATATAATTAACTCTTAATATTTCTGATGAAGAAAAAAAAAGGCTTCCATGTTCTTTTTAAGTTTTAAAACAATAAGATATGGTTACTTTTGATCAAATAAAATTATTGTTCAAATAAAAGAATTCGTCTTCGTGAATGTAATGAATCTTCTCATTTCAATGAATCATGCCGAAATAAAAACGCACCTGCTTTCGCAGAGGCATACATAATAATAAACTTATGCTGGTAAAAGCAGGCCAACCTTTTAAAAACGCATTTGCGTTGAAAGAAGCATCGTAATGATTAATAATGCAATACTGGTAAAAGCAAGTAAAAATATTTTTTCCCCGTGTATTTTGGAGATATCAAAAACCTAATCAAAACAATATGTTCTCACATGTTAAAAAATAAAACAAATATCATTCCAAATGAAACATATAAAAATGTAATGCTCAACACGTGTCTGCATGAAATAAAAAAAAAGGGGGGGGGAATATGAAGCATGATATTTTTGAAAAGTAAATGCAAATAAACGTTTTCTAGAATGTTTTACAACGCATGTATTACTAATTCAATTAAACAGTTTTGTTTAAGATAAATATGGCTTAATACCTACAAGACTATAATTCTTCTATAATTTGAGTCCATCAGCTAATTTGCAAACTTTTTGTAATAAACGTACATCTCTTAACAAATGGTCTAAAGAGAATTATAAAATTATTGAGGTAAAAATGTTGATGAATTACGACTTTTCAATTTTTACATATATCATCTGCTCTGTGAATCATATTTAACAAAATATTCTTGAGACACTAAGGCAAATAAAAAAGTGTCACTCCAATCAACTAAATCAATCATCAAAGCTGACCCATTTATGAAAATTTCAATAACACTATTAGATAAAAACTGGCGATTTTAGATCACTTTATCGACCACCTCAAAAAGTAATTGGCCTAGATTATGAAAATTGTGATTGTTCTAATCTTGCAAAATTCAGAACTGAATAAATCGGCCAAATTTTATCGCAGAAGATAGAAATGTTTATTTCTTTATTTAGAAGTTAAAATATAAAGAATATTTTACAGAATATGAATCTATATGACCAAAGGACTGTCTAAAATTTAAACTTCCTAATTTTTAAAAATATATTTATAAACCAAAAAAATACAATATTGTTTTGGGTACTTTTAAATGCATTTAAAAATAAAGTTTAAAACTAAATTTTTCATTGAATCCGAGAAATGTTTGCTGAATAATTCTTTGAAATAGTATAAATTATGGAAATTTATCATATTTTAATTTCCGTAGTGAACATAAAACTTTAATCACTTCTCAATTTTATTTAAAGACTTGATTGGATTGAGTAAAAAGATCTTTATATGAATTGGTTTCATTATTTAAACTTTAATTTAAAACTGAATTTTATGGATGCTAATAGAAAATTAGAGAGAGAGAGATGCAGAGTTCAAAGATCAAGACTGCTTGAGGCCTACATAATAGTATAAGTGAAAAATATGACTGTCATAATTTGAAGCTTAAATATATTCTGCTGAAAAACCTGTTATGAGATCAAGTTAAATAAAAAAAATTAATTCAACCTTTTAATGAGCATTAATACTGGCTGGTCGCCAAGTAAATAATAAATCAAATTATAAAATTACCAGTTAAACACAATTAAGAAGTGCAACGTTGTACAAATTTTCTTTTAAATATAAAAATAGGAATAAATATGTATGTAAAAATGTTAATTAAAACATATAAATCGCAAGTTCAGTCTTTCTTGTACTTCTTTTATATCTACTAATTTTCATATCATTGCGAGATGTAAAATCCAATTTGATTTTTCTAATAATCGGAGCGAACAAGTTAGCAGAGGATGTTATATTTCACGTATTATTCTTTAGATCAAGTCCCACTTGTCCGTCTTTACCTGGTATAACCTAGAGGCAAGATAAATCTGTTTTTATTATTTGCGTCCACCAAAGCAATTTAATCAACATAACTGCACATTTTCTTGATTTATTAAAAAAAATTTTCAATGAATGAGCGCATTTAGGTACTCGGATCCGAAGTGAACTGTTGCTGATCTGCACTTAGTCGCTCATAAAAAAGACGGCATCTCAAAATTCGCAAACATCTTGGATGAGCATCAGTGGAGAAATTGGTTTTGAAGCTCCTTCCTTGCAAGTGAGAGTTAGAGATCTTGAGTTGATGATCCGATCGCATTTCGACAAAATCTTTGTCATTTCTTCATAATTAAGATGTGCCTATCTTAACACTCTTTTCAATATACGTTTTAAAATCTGAACTAATCCCTTCCACCAAGCAGCAGTGGGGAAAATTAAACTTCCATTCAATAGAGTTGACAGCTCCATATTTTTGTATTCGATTCCGGTTTTTTAAATAATTTGTTGCTCCAGCAAAATTGGAACCATTATCGCAGTATAAACTTCTGTGAGTCAAAATATTCTATTTGCAATTAAAAACCATGTGTTGATGTAACAGTAATAAGATGGAAACGAACTACTCGGTACACTACACAAGTAACAATCAAAACCCTGTTTTTCTTATTTTCCAAAATAAATAAATAATATTAAAGGTCTAGCCATTTCAACACCAGTATCTGAAACACCAGAGCATCTTTTACTCTATTTTTTGGAAGGAAAGAGTAATAACTTCTAAGTTCTTCGAACCAAGAAGTGAGAACTTAGTGCAGTTGGTAATCACGTTTTCACTGGTTTTCTTCCGTTTAGAATCCAATAATTATCTTGAAGGATTTTCAACAATATTTGAACTCTTGCACGACAGTTTTTGATATGAGCATCATAAATTAACCATTTTAACATATCATGTTTCATTAGAAGAACAATACGTCTAGGAAAATCTTAACTAACTTGGCGGTCCAAGATCATCTTAAGGTGCTGACAGTGTTTTTAATTCTCTGTTTTCTGTAAGAAATGACTCATTCTGCATCATAAGTAATAATTCATTCTTCTTTTCAGTTATGTATATTATTGCAGTTGTGCTTGAAATGGAGGATGCATGCAACAAAACGAATAGTTTTGATCATACTTGAAAAAAAATATCCATAGTGCCAATTTGCAGCACCATTGGCTTTATTATTTGTTAGTATATAAGTCCTTTCAAACTTTTTTTTCAATCCCTTCTTCATTCCAATCATGAAGTTTTGAAATTCAAAAACACTTTTCACTCACTGTGAGCCTCTCACCATCTTAAGAAGACTAGATATTTCGCTCTGCAGTCTCTGGAAGGTAAATCTACCGGATTCTTATCACCAGGCATATGTCTCCGTAATGTAGGATTACTCAACTTGTTGATCTTTTAGACTCTATCCCTAACAAAGACAAACAAATCTTCCTTCAATATCCGTGCAAGCACTGTTGTAGAATCACTTCAATAATATGTCATAACACTTTTCCAATCTGCAGCTTCAGCACTCGAATTCGCTAGACTTGCTCCAATCACAGTTGCTAAAAGTTCTATTCTTGGAATAGTAGTGCCATTTACAGGAGCCATGCGGGACTTTGTTGCATGTTGAAGTAGTCCCTCCTTCATTCTTTTCAAGCCTAAAGAAGGTAACGGCAGCATATGCATTTTTACTCCCATCTACATCAGAGAAGCCATTTGAATCTTCTAAAGATGTTTTAACAAGCCGAGAAATATGTATATCAAACAAATGCTTCAGTTCACGACACAACTGCAGCAACTCTTTAAGGAGTTCACCAGTTCTTCTTTCGTCCCAACTACTGCCTGATTCCCATGCCTTTCGTAGCAGACTACATTTTAGTACAGAAACAATACTGAGAAATTCTCAATATCTTTTCTCACCTATTTTTCAACCACAAGAGAAGCAGGAAATCTGTTATCCTCGCTGCGAATATTTATTTGCAGAGAAGTTTTTCCTATAATGCCAAATTTTCTCTTTTTAAATGAAAGAAGAATATCTGGCATAAGCTCTATTACTACTTCACCTAACTAGTTTAGAGAACCATTTGCAAATTTCTCATACATATTCATAGTACAAATTCAATATATATTCATGAACGATTATTGTTCTTTCATATATATTTAAGTAGTGTAGTTGAGTCTTTTAACCACCAAATTAAAGTTATTGGGCAAAGGTGACTTATCGTTAGACCACAGTAAACAAAAAAATTGCCACCTCTAGATTCAATGGTTTATTTTATTAATCGCCAACAGATAAGATTTTCATTATTATTAATATTTAAAAATAAGAGTTCTTTCACATAATCTAATGAAACAGAAGTATTTAAAATAAATTACTTTGGTTCTTTTCCCAATTTTTTTAAATTCTATTTTCCTTAGTTTATACACCATATTAATAACATTAATTATTTCCATTAATTTTGAAATTTGCAACTTTGTTAATTTTAGCAACTTGGTATATAAACGACCAAGGAATGAATTGGTAAATGAAAAAACAGTACACAAAATGTAACAGTTCTCAGTCTAAGTTTAGTTGCATAAACAGAATGAAAATAAATTTTGCTTCTAATGAAACCAATATTTCAAACTTTGACTAATAACTATGATAGAATAACCTACCTAGAAGCATTAATAAATGTTATATTTATGTAGATCATATAAAATTCTAAATTAAGTAACATTTTATATAATTATAAATTATATAACATTTAAAAATAAGCTTAT
>JAOUZG010008684.1:1097486-1138447 GCA_026289955.1 Argiope argentata | reverse complement strand
CAGTAAGTTTATTTTTATATATTTAATATTTTGGCTTATATAAGCTTTATTCTCTTTAAACTTAAGTTATTTTCCTTGAAACAAACAGCTTTATAACAGCCTTTAACTAGAAGAATAACTTTTTTTCTTCTTCTGTTACCAGTAGCTACAATTAAGAATTTTTCTATTTTATTTTATTTATTTATTTATTTTTGTTGAACTACATAAAAAACATATATTTAAAAAAATAATCCAATAATGATATAAACTTGTAATATGTTTTTTTCTCCATATAGGGGAAAAAAATTCTATTAATTAAAAACAATATTTAAAAGAATCAAGCAATACTGGACACTTGATTTTATCTGTAGATACATCAAATATGATATCTTACTATTAATCATATCAATTTTAACCTTTAAAGACAATATAATCAAAATGTTTCTCTATGCTCTATAGGAACAAATAATTTCAGTAATAACTAGAACAAATGGAACACTGAAGTACTTCAAATGCATTTTATTTATACAAATGGAAAAAGTGAAATAAACAATAGAAAAATGGAATGGACATAAGTGTATTATATACTATACTGGTATACAAAACAAGGGTAAATTATGCAATTAAAAGTACATACTTCAATTTCAATACAATAAAATTTGCTGACAAACGGCATGGGAATTTTATACAAGATAGGCTCTTAGTACTTGATTAAAGTCATGGCATACACATTGAGTTGCATGCATATTTTAAAATTAAAATATTTATGATTCAATTTTTTTATTCATAATCACAATTATTAATTAGTAAAATTATTTTAACTAATAATGAAAATTAGAAATTGTGATTTCTGTAAAGGTCTATCTATTTTTTAAAAATAAAATATTACATGTGTTTTAAGATTAAAGAAAGCTTTCAACCCAATGTCTTTGCAGTGGCACATCAAAGATTCTTAGAATTAATAATGACAATTAAAATCAAACCATTAGTTTATAAAAGAAATGTTGTGAGGCTTATTTACCAATTTAATATGTTAATGGAAATCAGAAAGAAACAACTAATAATTTGTTAAAAATTATGAATATTATATTTTATAATAATATTATGCATCTGAAAATATACACAATAACCCTCTATATCTACTATGAAATATTATATGATTCAGGATATCATACTTATTTCTCATAACAATTGAATTAAAAAAAATAGTAAAATGAGAGAGAGAAAAGGATAAATGAGCATGTAAGAAAAAATCAACAAAAGAAATCAGAATTTTTAAAGTTACTCCATGTCAATTTATTAAAAGTTTTGAATAACAAACAAGATGACCAATTGATCGGGAAACTTCAGAAAAATTGATTATAAAAGTGGAAATTTCTTTATCAGTCTGTAATATTGATCGAACCTGATATTTCGCTGGAGTTGCTTTATATGTGGACTGAAACATTGTTGACAACTAATAAAAATCACATATTTACTGATAGTCTAATACAAAATATGGACGAGAAAGTTTAATCACCATATCTAATTTATCGCATATATTTATAAATATAAAATATTTTCTTCGAAAGTTCTCTTTGCCTTTTTTTCAGAATGATGAGTTATAGACACAGTTATCTAAAATTGGAGCTACATACTGTAAGAAAAAATATTCTCATTAAACCCCAGCTTTTGTTACTTTTATGATCCTAAGTTTCAATGGGTAACTTTTATTTGAAAAGATATATATGAAATCATCCCCTTTTCTTCCTTCAAATGTCTAATTGATCATACCATGTATTACAAGAGTGTTCAGATTGAATTTTGTTTTTACTATTCAAAACGTGTTGTAGAATATTGATCATTAATGATAGTACAAAAACAGTTTATTTTAATTAAAAAAATATTTTACAAAATAACTTTTTTCAATCACTTCAAAGATATTTTTGTTTGAATTGTGAAGTATCAGGCATTAGAGTCATTATTTCCAAATATTTTTTGTGTTTAATTTGAAACATTATAAACACAGATTATTAAATATTTCATATAAAGATTTGAATAACATGAAATAGACGTTACTGTTAAGAATTTCTTTTAACATTTAAAAAAAATGAGTTTATTCAAAAATTTCCCATTTATTTTAGATAAAATTTTAGAATTTTAATATTAAAAAAGATATATTAATTTGCCTGTTACTTATAGGCAGATGCTCCTTATAATTTTTTCAAAAGGAAAAAGGCAGTATTTTTCTTATACTTTTTTGTGTATATAAACCTGTTTGGAACAAAAATGTACAAAATTCGTTCATTATATATTTTTTGAAAAAAGACCAATTGAAAAAAAAGACCAATTTTCCCCTTTATGGATTAAACAATAAGCATGTGTTCAATTTGAATTTAAAAGAAACAGGATATTGAGATTTATTGCATCAATGGCTGTTTTCTGAAGTTTCCAGGTGTAAAGAGAGAAAAAAAAAATCAATAAACACAAGTGATCACATGCACACACACACACAAAAAAATAAAAGCAGTTCTGCTGGTGTGAATAGTTCATATGCAGGAGCTCCAATGAAAGTTGGAGCGTCCCCGCAACACGGAGTGGAGAAAAAGAAACAAACCCTCCAAAAAGTCAACAGAATGTGGTAGAAAAAGTTAATAAAAATTGAAGAGCTTTATCCCTTGAGGAGAAGCTTGCAGATTGGTCTTGTTTGCAGTTATTTAACCAAAATATTTTTGAAGATATCTTGTTTATCTAACTGAAGAAAAGTGCACAATTTGTCTCTATAGTATGCACAATTTGTCTGTATAGTTTTGCACGAGAGAATTATGCTTTCAATATCATCGATGTTTTTACACTCTTGATAAAAGGGATCTTTATGAAGTTTAATACGAATTCACAGTCCTGGCGTTTGTTTTACTGATTCGTCTGGCCAAAGTAACATCTTCCCTTCAATTTTTGGATAAGGGAGATAGAGCTTTAATTCTAGGAATGTATTCCAAGAAGTTAAAATTTTTAATATTTGTATAATTGCTGATTATAAACTGATGTTATGTTTTCTTCAGGTTCGAAATTATATCTTCAGGAGAGATCCTTTCAATCTAAGGTGTATTTTCTGTGACTCCTTTGCTTAGGCTATCTAAAAGCTCGTTCCAGATTTGAAGGACCAGATACCCAGAGGATGGATATTTATTTATTTAGTTTGGTTAGAATTTCAACTTCAGATGCTGTACATTGGATAATTTTTGGCAACTGAAGAGAAACTTTCTGCAATGATGTGAACACAGAATAGCTCTCTGTAAGAATCAAGCATAAAATAAGCGGGAAGAAAGTCGCTAGAGTTTTTCAGAAAGTTTCCTGAGATGAAATTTTGTCCAGAAGCAAGAAAATCCAAAATGGGCATTCAGGGTCCATTTTGGAAGACTTAAAGCAATTCCCAGGGCTAAAATTTGAATAGTGATGCATGCTCTAAATTGTGTTTCGGAAAATCGGTTAATTACTGTGCAAGCATAGTAAAAAATGCTGTTATTTGTGATAATAATCTCTTTAGTTCTTGGCCATGGTTTTTGATGCAAATATCTTTTGTCCAAACAATTTTTTTAAGTGCATAATTTCTAAGGTGTTCAAAAATTATATAATATATATATATATATATATATATATATATAACGAAAAACGAATACCAAGAATCTTAATCATTTCATTCCATTTTAAATTGTGTCCAGCATAAGAAATGTGTGGAAAAGTTGCACTTTTTTTTCTTGGAGAATTCAGCTATTGCACTTTTCTCTGGTGTAATTTCTAGTTTCCAATATTTTCTCCATTTTGGTATGTTTTCCATTGTGTTTTTTAATAATAAGGTGTGATAGCTTTTAATAATAAGGTGTTTTCAAAGGTGTTATAGCTACAGAAGACAAAGATATCATCCGCAAAGATAGCACATTCGACCCCTTTCCCCATGGTTTCATGGAAGTCGTTAATAAAGATAATTAACAGAATTGGTGAAAGAACGCTGCTCTGAGGTAACCCTTTGTTCAATGTTCTGTTACCAGAAATGTAGCTTCTCCAGCGAATCTGGAAAGTTCTGGGTTGAAGAAAGTTGGACTACCATTTTGTTACAAATTAGGTAGCAATAATGCGTTGAGTGAGTATACTTTCAAAAATTTTGCAAAAAACTGAGGTTAGATAGAAAGAAACTTTGGTTTGGTATTTGTTAGGTTTCGGAATCAGAATAATTAGCGAGTGTTTCCACTGTTTGGGGATGTCAGCTGAATCAAATTGATGTTCGTATAGTTTGAAAATAATTTAAAGTTGGCCGTTGCTGCTGTGCCGTCAGTTCCAGGAGTAGGATTTTTAGTTTTGTGGATTGCTTTCTTAAGCTCCCAAATTTCGAATCTGCTATTGAGAAAGGAATTTATTGCAGAGATATCCAAGGGCATAGGTACAATATTTGTAATATGATTAGAAAAAGTCTTAGCAAATATTTCACTAGGTGTGAAGGATCGCATTTATATTAATTGTTTTGTATAAATTTGTATAAAATTGAAAGTTTATTTATAATTTTAAAGAACATTTTTGGATTACGAGATATTGAGCAAACTTTTTGAGTTTCACCTAATCTATTTCAGAAATGTTTCTGATTGCTTTTTTCTCAAAAATACTTGTTGAGTTTCTTATAATTATGACAAGAAAGATTCCACCAGGAAGACAAGACTTATGTGACAAAGGTTTAAATGAAGTATTTTGGATTATCATCTTTGTTGCGTTACCATAATTCCTCCAATCGAACATTGGTTGGCACATATAAAAAAATCTTTTGTTTGTTATAATATCCTTGTCCAATTAATTGTTTTTAAGTTGCGATTGATATTTTCTATAAGCGACCAGGAAACAAGTATCGGGTTGTGATCGTTATCAAAAGTTGAATCCATTACACAACATGAAGTTCCATTATGAATATCAGATGGACAGAGAGTCAGATTTAAGAGAGAGTTTTTAAGGAGCTGTGCGCGGGAATAGTTTTATTGAAATTTATGAAATGTGAATAAGTTAGCCACTCGACGAAATCGGTACTTATGAGCATATGAACGGGATGCTCCCCAAAGAGTGGGATGCAAATGAAAATCGCGAAGACAAAAATATGTAATGTTAGAGATCAAAGAAATGTTTTGTCTGATCGATACCAAAACCTTGTGGAGCATATAAATAATAATGTTGAATTTAGTATTCTAGAATCGTACTTTGACTGCCAAAATATCCAAGTTAAAACCTTCTCTAATGTTGTAGGGGATTATTCTTCCGGACATTTTAGCAGGAATGCCAATAAGAAGACTGCCACATATTCTACTTAGTCTGTGTGTATGAAAGAAAGTTTCTTGAAAAACTCAAAAAGGAGAGGTAGGAAAAGGAGGAATTGGAAGCCATAACTTTTCCTCTTTTAATTTTCCTGCAATTCCATTGCACGAAGGTCATTAAGAAAAATAAGTTAAAAGAATAATAAAAAAATCGTACATAGCTTGGGGTTTAAGAAAATACAAAAAACAAAGGGATTCAAAAACCAGGCTTGTAAAATTGAATTCTAACTGTGAAATGAAAGAAGAAATAATTCCATTGTTTAAGAATCTGAAAAGCAAAAACAAACAGAAAAAAAAAAAAATCAAAACCCACAAACTTTTTTTAAAGCTACATCTGAAGGACCACCTGCATCTCATAGCATCGCGATGCCAGTAGTTTGAGCCAAGACTTTTGTTGCTTTCTTTTTCTTACCAGGAAATTTGCTAGATTCTCTTTGATTAAACATCTTGAAAAAATTTTCAACAGATTTTTGAAAGATTTCAAGGAGCATATTTGTTTATTATTCTAATTTCTTAGTGACATTTTCAACTATAAGCTTCAATTTTTTTATTTACAGTTTCCTCAACTTCAATTACAGAAACACTTGATTTGACAATGTTACAATAACCTGTTTTAAAGAACCTGTTGAAAGAGGCATCTGTTGAGATGTTTTCTTCAAACATTAATAAAAATTAGATGGTTTAATTAAGTAAAACATTTTCAACAACTGACCGCTCAAGAAATTATGTTCTGACATTATACATTGAAATATGCATAGCAGATTTGAAATTTTAGTATTCTTATTTTAACCCAGAAATTTAATTTTGTAGTTGCAAACATATTTTTCTTAGTAAAATCATTGTTCAGTTCTAATTGGTATGTTAGCAAACAGTATGAATAGTAGAGACCCTACTGGAAAGACACAAATCATCTCATTCTTATACACTCTGCGTATATTTTAATGAAGCCTTTTTTGTGAGTAAATTTCACACAGTTCCAACATAAGACTGGCTGACTAAAAATCAGTCTAGATGGGTACATATATTTAAGTGTTGGTTAATATATTAGTGAAAAAGAGTTTTTACATAACTGAAGCTTATCCGAAATTCAATAAGTGAAAATGTTTTTTTAGATTCTGTTTTATTCCTGAGAATTAAGTTTTTATCTGCATTGATTTTAGTTAAAAGAGAGAGAATTTCATGCAATAATTAAAGAGAATAAAATAAAGCATCATATTTCTGAAGATATTAGAAACATTGGAAAAATCTCAGAGAAATTCAAACAGCAGAAATGCTGGTCACTGATAAATTTTTAAGAAATATGTAATAATAGACAAAGAAAAAAAAAAAAAGGTTCATACACTCTTAAACATGATGTTCAAAAAAATGCAAGCAATTATACAATTACACTGACATAATATGCATGTAAAAACTGGCTATATTTTAAATGATTGGCTATTTATATATTTTATAATAATAATTCTGTAATAATTTATATAGAATTATTATTATATTGTTAATTAACCATTTTTTATATCACTGCTGTTAAAAAAACTTTTACTGATATTACTATATATCATGCATCTATAGATATATTAATTAGATTAAGTTTTAATAAAATAATTTTAGATATCCTGTTGGACAAGAAAAAGCTTTTTGTTTTCTTTTTTAATTGCTACAACAGAAATAAATTTGTAATCTGTAAAAAAAGAATTTTTATAGTTTACTTTGTTTTGACTTAACAGAAATTTGTTTTGAATTAACATTTTCAGCTTAGAAATATACAAAGCAATATTCTTTGTTTTATATAATTTGCAGAGTGGTTTAATTATTAGAGATTTTTGACTTTTTATTAATGTGTATAATGTAAATAGAAATAAGTTATTAAACTTATAAAAGTATTATTTTATTGTTAAAAATTATTTCTTTTAACAATTAAAAGGCTCGAAACTATAACTTTTCATGAGACTCTTTTTCCATGAACCACCCATACATATAAAATTGAAGATAATAATGGAAATAAAAACAGCTGGATTTCATAAAAAACAAAACAAAAAATATCAGAGAATGGCAAAATTAAATGCAATTATTATGTTATCTTTGTTTAAATCTAATATATTAAAATACATTAACATCCAGTGCTATAGTCAAAACTAAGGAATGAGGAAAATAACAGAATTTTAAAACATAAAATTAGTATCATTCTAAACATACCAATTTACCATTTTGATTTTGAGCTGCCACACTTGTAAAGCATTTATTATATTCAGATTCACTGATATTTAAATCATTCAGAATTTTTTTCTGTTCATCCCCAAGGGCACTGAACTTCTTTTTTTTGAACACAAAATGCCTGAGATTTCCATTCTTTGGGCCTTCACAAATACCAAAGCCAAACATCTCGATACGCTTGAGGAAGGATCTGGCAAAGCTAGGAGTATACTTTTGGCTTTCATCTGAGGCAGTTGGATCAGGAGTTAGTTTTAGTTGGACACATCTCGAAGGGGAAATTTCACTCACTCCGAGCCTCAGCAGTTTTTTGACAGATCCTTTGTGGGAGGACAAAAACTCCTCTTCAGACATATCTTGTACAGAGATGAATGGTGCCCGAGACAAGAGGATAGGCTGAGCCGAATCGGTCTCATCTGAGACTGAAACCGAAAGTGTAGATGGAAGTTTTAATCCAGAGTTTAGATTATTGTTGGTGATTGTTTCACAATTACTGATAATCGGATTGAATGGCATGCTGGGCTCTTTCGAGATGGGCAAGCCAGCAGAGGATACTGATGCAATGACTGGCCTTACATCTGTATTCTGTGAAGGGTATGTCCTAGGCACAACTCTGGTTCTGTTGTTCATCAAATTCCGTCGAGCACTATTAAAAGAAAAACTAGATTGAAGCCTTGGAGAATTTTGAATGGGAGGAGTCCTATTAACATTATTTGGTGAAAACAGGCCACGTGGGGATGGCAACATTTGGGGCGTCCTTTGCACATTCTGTCCATCAACAATTTGTATAGCTGCAGGCTGTTGCAATTTTTGTTGTGATGTATCAATAGTTGTTGGTTCCATCAATGCATGGCGTTGCTCTATAATGTGCCCTAGTAGTTCTCGTGCCTGCCATACAGTTGCAGCATTGATTTCAGTATTCCATGTAAGGCGTGTAATAGGAATCTTATAGTTAATGGCATCGATAATGTTGTCCAAAACATGCAAAACACAGCTGAGTCTCCCAAGGTATGCCAGTGCAGGCTGGAACACCTTGTGGGCACTCTTCCTTGCCATTTGCTTTGCCTTGTCTGTCAGTTCATCATGTATTTGACTAAATTTCTCCTTTGCCTCTGCACTCATTTTATAAATCAAGGGACCACCATGACAGTGAAGTTTCAACAAGGATACAAAAATTTCCCGAAGTTTTTCCTCTTCAGATATTTCTGAAATTTGACCAAATTTCACATGGCTTTCTTCAGAGCAAGTTGTCAGAAAGCATTGATGGAAGAGCTCTTGAAAATTAGGGGTTCCAGTCAAAGTCTGGTGCACAGCATTAGGAGTGGAAACAATGGCAAAATTCACTCTAGTCTTGGTAAGTGTACCTCTGGTGATTCGCGAGTCAGAAAACCAAGCTAATCCTGAATGAAGCCGCAACAATATATCTGCCTCTTCAGGTTGGAGAAGATTTTTGTAAAGAGCTCGAGCACTGTTATAAATGGCTAAGCCATGTCCATTGCTGAGTCTCAACATGTCTTGCAATTGGTTCAAATTGAAGATGTCAAAAAGAAATTTTTTTAGGTGATCTTTGCTATCCTCATTTTTATCAAGTACCCAAGCCTCATTCTGCGCTTGAAGTAGCTGCAGCTTGAGGTGCTCAGCAACATCAATTCTTTGCAGTGATCTAAAAACAGATTACTCTTTAGTACAATTAACTGAATAAGAGATTTATATATGCCACTTTAAAATATAAAAATCCCCTCAAATCATATCACATCAAACTATTTTATGGAAAAAGTGGGAAGGGGAGGTTGCTATAAGTTAAATTGCAAAATATACTTATTGTTTCAGATTTAATCACTTATATCAGACTGTCTTTATTTCCTTAATATGGAAATAACAAATAGAAAGTAAAATATAAATTACCTTTTTTACAATAAGTTAATTAAATTTTATAACTATATCAAGTTAGATGAGTTAAATTTTGATTATTGCATTGAAGCATAAAAAAATTAAGATTATCATTTGAAGAATGAATATATTGATATATGAGAGCAAACAAACAAAAGAGTAATAAGAAAGATTGAAACTTTTATGAAGTAAACATGATATAAGAGAGAGCAACTACTAGTTTACTCAAGTAAGAAACTGCTATTTCATATATTAATCGGCACATCATTAATAAACTTATAGATTATTAGTTATATTAAAGTCCTGTATGGAAGTAACAACAATTGAACCATATGTCACATAATTTGAACCATATGATATCCAAGATGTCACTCCCTCCCTATATAATGTAAATAATGATTTCTTTAAAAAATAAATCTATTTCTTTTAATTTTGAGTAATGTATTAAATCTATACTGGTACTAAAGATGAAATTGTGTGTGCTTATATGTTTATATATACAAGCTAGATAATTTGACCTAGAGTTACAAAATTAGACCACATGACTAAATATGAGCTCTTCTGAGTACATAATAAACTTTTTCAAGTCTATGAACAGCTTCTTGGATGTAAGTTTGCCAAACCTTCTTGAATTGTACAATAATTATAAAATCAGGCATATTATTATAGGTAAATGGAGTAGCAATGTTGGATATTTTAAAACTGTTGAATTTTCTGAGTGTCCCAATGCATATTTATTTAAACAACAGTTAAACAAAAATGTATTACACAAACTAAATCTTCTACATAAGGTAGAATATACATTAAATCTTTTAACCTATATTAAAATATTATCAAAGTCTAATGCTAACTCTGGTTTCCAGTACTTTTCTCCTCCCTGCTACATAGAACGAAATTGAATTTGAAACATTTATTTCAATGATTACAAACTTTCATCTGATATCATCGCACAAATTATCAAAACATAAGGAAGAACAACTCAAAGATGAGACTTATCAGAATCTTATGAATAATGCACTGAAAGGAAGGCTGCCAAAAAGAGAAGTATTCTCAATATATCACACTTTTTTTATTTAATATTATAACATATTATAAATAACACACTGACAAATTAGAACTTTTGTAAATAAGAAGAATTTTGAGTCATTTTGGTAATTTTCATTTATGCAGTTTAAAAAATTGTACTTTATCATCCAATAAAATAATTAAAATATTATACAATGAAAATCATTTTAATAGAGTGCACAACATTTCATTTCAGATACGTTTGCACTTCTCTGTATAACATAATATTTTATATCTTCTACAAAAAAATAATTTTTTAGGTGTTACCTTCTTTAATGCAAATTTAGAAAATTTCAGTTCCTTTCATCCTTTACACACAAAAAACATTTATGCCTTTAAAAATAAATGGTTTTGATGAATCATAATTACAAAATCTCAAGTCCAACATCATGAAAAATTAATTCCGCATATGAATTAGTGTTTCATGACATTTTTCAAATAATAGAGGCAGATTTTATCTAAACATGGAAACAAAATTTGAAATTGATTCAAGAACAAAATTATTATAACTAAAACCCCTTCAATAATGTTAATAATTATCCCCAAAATGATGAGATAAACTGACATAACAACAAAAATTATGCAATTTTTACCAATCCCTAATCGGAAATATGTCTTAAAATATAATTTTGTATATGAATTACATATTATTTTTAAATTCTTTTTTTAATTGTAACATTGACAGATTTAATTTGAATGGGCAATAAAATTTTAACAATAGGCATATTAGGTAATTAAAATTAACAATTCAATTTAGTGTTTCAAAATGAGGTGAAAAGTAGCAATCCTAAAGAGAGTAAAACTTTTAGAAAAGTTCTTAATCATGCTCAAACTAAGAAAAATATATCACTATATGTAATAATTAATACAAACTAAATGAAAAATAAATATTATTAAAACTCAAGTACAACACTTCTTTTCTAAATATTAAAATTCTAGCTAATTCTCAACTATTTATAATTATTCTAACAATATTTAGGAAAATTATAAAATTTGAAATGAAATAAAAAAAAGTTATTAAAACCAAGAGCAAAATGAAATAAAAAAATATAAAAAACAGTTAAAAGATTGAAAAATCAACACTAAAAATAACTTTACATTAAAAACCTAAAAATAATAATTTCACAAAACATTTCTTAAGTCACTTGAATAAGAATTTTTAAATCAATTCAAAATATTATATATTTGAAGATAAAAGAAAAAGAAAATGAATAAAAAAAGGGGAAAGAAAAATTCTTTTAAACAGTAAGAACATTTGATTTTATATATATATATATATATATATATAATTCAATTATATTAAGTGAAATAAACTTGAGTAACAAAATTTATCCATTAAAATAGGAAAAGTTAAAAGAAATAACGAAATAGTACTAATATACAAAGCAGCAATTAGAAATACAGGTGTAAAAAATTACCAAGACTGGTTCTCAATAGTCATACATATTTTATCATTATTTAAATCTCAAAATTCCTTTAATATTGAAAATTTGGTATGTATCAGAAATTCAATAAATATCGTAAGTTTGATATGTATTGAAAATTCGATAATGGTAGAAGTTCGATCAAGTACACAAACTAGTTTTGAAAAAAGTTCGAATTTCTTTGAAAAATTAATCTACATCTCTTAATTATTATGTAGGCATTTTTAACAATTAAATTTAAAAAATAAATAAAACGTCAAAATGATGCACAACTTGAATGGTAAGTCAGAGGTACCATCGGAGTGCAAAGGATTAATCTAAGCCTACCTTAAATAAAGTTTTGGCAGAGAAGAAGGGGAAAAAAAGAAAAAAAAAAAAAGGATTTGTAGAAAGATTGGATCAATATATTTTTGGTCAATATATTTCTGGGTTTGCAGAAAGAAAAGGAGGATTTGTGTGTGATTCAAAATGAAATTGTCGATGAATTAAGAACATATAAATCAGCTGATTGTATCATTAACCAAGATCATGTTGTCACTTATCCACCAGAAATTTTAAACTCACTGGATTTCCCAGGATTATCACCTCATAATCTTCAATTAAAAGGGATCAGTGGTAATAATGTCGCGAAATATCAACCCAACGTGTTATTGTAATGGCATACAGCTAGCAGTAAAAATATTACTGAATAATGGGATCGAAGGAAGCATTCTAAAGGGAAAATATAAGGGAGAAGATGTGTTGATACCTCACATCCTAATGGTATCAACGTACCATTTGAATTTAAATGATACAATTTCCTGCACGTCTTGCTTTTGCTATGACCATAAATATAACTCGGGATCAATCATTGAGCTTTTGCAGCACAAATCTTTAAAACCCACGCTTCTGTCATGGACAGTAGTGTGTTGCCAACTCCCGCGTTGGAAAACCATCAGCTTTATTTGTTTACACGCAAAATATGGAAAAAAAAAATATTATACCATAAAGCATTACAATGAAAATATAATCACATTATTACTTAAGTCTTTGAATGTACGAAATGGAAAACTTATTTTTGTAAGTAATCATTGTTTAGTATTAAGGCATAACTCAATAAATGAAGTAATTACTGTGAAATACAGCCCCTCCCCCTATTAGACTACGAAATACCAATAACTTTAGACAGAACAAAGTCGGTTGGGGCAGATAGTTACAAATGTAAATTAAAAAAAAAAAAACAATTCTTTATTATATTTAAATTTGTTGATGGTATTATTTAGTTAGGGAACCAAAATCAGTTTATTCTAAAATGGGAGCTTGCATTGTTTTAAACAAGCGCTTTTATAAATCAGAATATGAGAGTGTTTATAAAAATATTTAAAACCAAAACAAAATCAAAAATGCAAATTAATTGTGGACATCAATATATTGTATCGTGATTCATAATGAATCATGATTAATTATCATAATATTTCTAAACCAATATTTTTCAAAATTTTTCATAAAAATATCAATTTTTTAATACATTGAAAATTAGCAGAGAACTACCCTTAGGTGTAGTTAAATATAGCTTGAGCCAGATGTTTTGTATACTGACGAAAAAAAAAAGGAAAGAAATAGAATGAAAAGTTTTAAAATATGCATCGCATGTATACAGGAGTTGGAGAGACTCAGGGAAATGTTAAGTTTTGATATTTTAAGATACAAGAATGCATAATATTTTCTGATTTAAGATTATTAAACAATCAATATAAATGAAATTTGTAAATATGGCAGACTGATGCCTACTGAAATTAGAAATCACTGTAAAGCAATATTTATCAATCATGGTATCTTATATATTTTTCCAGTAAGACTATTAAATTAAGTAAATTAAGTATCCAGTAAAGACTATTAAATTTAAAGACTTTGTCAAAAGTTATGACTTTATAGATGTTCCAAGGAATCCTAAATTTCTTCTGTTGACATCATCGCCCAAAAGATGACTTTAATGCCCCTGAAGCCAGTGTTCAGGGCCAACCATCTGGGGACTACGGCGGAAGCTGTGCAACAAATGTTCTGCGATTGAGCCCCCTCCCCTTGATCAAGAACTAAAAAAGTGATGACAATGATGATGTTGTATTTGCATGACCAAGAAAAAGTAGTGCAGTAGCTTCTGAAAGTAAAGATCCAGAGCATCTGAATGCAGAAGTCTGACTTCTAGCTCATATGAAGATAACCCTTGCACACAAGCTTGCAGAACCCCTTTCTACAGGGGGTACTTTCATGCACCTCACAGATGGAACATAGGGAGAAGAACAACTATGTCCAAAACAGGACTTGAAACCGAGAAGCCCATACCATGGGGAAGACGTGCTACCCCTAGGCCAGGATGTCAGCAATCAAAATAGTGTTCTGAACAATAATAGCATTTACACATACTGAAAGTACATAAATTTGTTTCCATATATCTGACTGAGTAGCAATCGTAGTGATACCCATAAGAAAGTTCATTTATGAATAATATTATCCAAAAAATTCCATGTCCCAAAGTATAAGAAATGCATCATATTTTAGGAATATAAAAACAAATGACAATTAGAAAAAAAAATGTCCATTATAAACAAGATTTACAATATTAAAATTCTAGAAAGAAGAAATAAAAAATAAAGCTAAAAACTATACACAATAATAAATTATCAAATATTAGCAATAGAAAAATAAGAAGCCAAGAACATACCCGTAGTCGGTAGAATTTAAACATAAAATATAAATAAATTTTTCTTGAGAATGCGAATAAATTTCTGTGTAGGGCAGAGTCACCAAGGGGAATGATCCAGGGAAGAAAGGAACTTCTATATGTAGCCATTATGTTAAAGTTTTCCAGTCCAATTAAAAGTTTCATCATATCATGTGGGAGAGTCTATGGTTTTTCGAGATCATCAAAGTCAATTTTGGGCTTCTTAAGATCTAAATATTTATAATTTTTCTGTGTTTAAAAGTCTTATGGATAATAAGATAAAACAGGTAGATTTTTAATTTAATAAAGGTTATTTCTGTTTTCCTATGATTTTTGGAGGTATGGGAAAGTCCTATTGAAATTAGATGGAGGTGTAGATTTTAGCGAATTATTAGGTGCAGAGGCTAGTGCATAGCCAGTCTTGGGGGATTGAAATACTTTCTTTTTACTGTAAAGTTTAATTTTTAATAGGATTAATTTTTATAAGCAAATAAAAAAAATACCTATGAAAACAGCTTTTTCAAGTGCCCTAGAAAACATTTTTTTACATTACTATGAGAAAAAATTCATTAAACATAACTTAATTAATGGATGGAGGTACATAGATGACCTACTGCTAATTAACGTAGAACACTAAAACCTTACAATAAATTAACATGTTTTTTAAAGAAGAAAGTATTTTTGTTATTTTGTTATATACTATTTTCCAAATCTATCTATCTATATCTATCTCTCTATATATATAACTACACAATTTAGAGATAGCTATAATAATTGGAGAGAACTGCCAACTGCCAAATTTGAAGATGTCGTCAATGAATTGCTAAACTGTCATTATTTAAAAAATTCTTTAAACCTTAACTGTCATCTGTCATTTTGTTGGTTTCGTTCACATTGACGATGTATAGTCAAATTAGAATCTGTCACTAATGAGTTACTAAACCACTGGTGTTGGCGGTTTATTATATAAGTACCTAATAATTTAAAAATGCTAAAGTATAAGAAAAAATTGAGTTGAATATAAAGAAAACAGTCATGTAAAAAATAAATTATTGTAAAAGGTACTTATATTACAAAATAAAAGCAAAAATGAACATGATTCGAGAAATTCACCTTTAACAACAGCTGCAACAAAAAAGTGAAATAAGTTTCAGATTTGAACAATAAGTGAGTATTTATAAAATGCAATTAATTTAACTTTGAAAAATGAACTGAAATTTAGAAAAATAGTTTTTAGAAATGGAATTCATGTAACTGAAAATCAAAATCTTTGAATTTTAACTGATGCCAATATAATTATGTGATTATGTTCTGAAGTGAAGAGGGGAAAACTTTTAATTATCTCATATTCTTTTATTTATCATAGTAACTTTCTGAGAACATATTAACATTTTTTTTAACTAAGGAATTGCATGATATTTTATTCAAATCCATATAAGAATGTTCAATTTTTATGAAGTTTTAAAAAAATGACATTTAATGTCATACAGAGCGACAATCAGTTACGGAAAATAGAGATCTTTTAAAAGAGTTAAAGCAATTTAAACCTAATAATCTTTTATTTCATGTATTCAATAATTTACATTATAAGTAAAGCATACTTCTAATTTTAGAAGATATTTTAAGTATATCCCAAGCCATGATTATTGTCAAATTTTTACATGGAAAGAGATTATGGGAACATCAATAGAATGAAGAAGTGGGAATACGATCATAGCTTTTAGAAGCATTCTATGTTGGAGGATTATCTCAAATATGGAAAATTACAATGATTATTAAAGAAGTAAAATACCCTAATGTTTTATAAATTAAAAGCATTTCTGTCTTTAAATTTGCAGCATGAAAAATAAGTAACATATATTTATTACAGAAAGTAATAATCTAATTTTATATATAAAATGTCATATCTGTGAATGGATATATACATTAAAGAAATAAGAATGTTTGGAGAATAAAGTTAATATATTCAAACAAAAAATTAAAAATTGATTCTAGAAATGTGTAACAATTGTTAGTATTAATGATAAAGTCAAAAGTAAAAGTAAAGAAAAATTATATAATAGTAAACACTATGGAATTTGGAATAAAAGCAATATAGTTGAGTAAAGCAAAGCTACGTTTCATGAAATTGCCACATAAATAAATATAAAACAAAAGCCAAAGTATTTTTACATTCAAAATAATAATAAGGAATATTCTAATCTTTATTACATATCAATAATTGCAACATACACACACACACATATCAATTAAGTAAATTTCATTGAAAAGTTACAAAACTAGAAAAAGCTACTTTAATATTAACTTTTCTTTTTTATTAATTTTCTGTTTTTATATAATTAAGATAACATAACTTAAAAGGTTGTGTCTGGCATGCATGTAGCACCAGCTTTATAAGCCAGAAAATATCTACGATAATTGAAGTGCACTTTTGGTGCTGTGGTTATGTTACTCAACCACTGGCCCTAGTGTCGCGGGTTCATACAGCAAATTTAATCGCTACATTGGTGATTTTGACAACACAACCTTCTGTATCTGTTGTGGCCCCATCTACTTACAGCAAAAGTTGCCAGATACACTTGACACAGCAATCCAAACTAGCCGCCAAACTCACACTCTCACCACAATGATTGGCAATATAAAAATCATTCGTCTCTCTGCCAACTCACTGGTAGGGGAGTATTGTAGCACTAACTTTATAAGCCAGATAAGATCTACAATACTCGAAGTGCACTTTTGGTATTATGGTTATGCTACTCGGCTACTGGCCCTAGAGTTGGGGGTTTGTACAGTGACATTTAATTTGTACAGTGACAACCTGTACCATAAGCAAGATCATTTACCTTGGAGTGACGACTAATGTCCAGATGATAGGAGGTTCAAGCCAATGAGTGGCGAGTTGGACACCACATTCTGTTCCCATACATGAAGCTGCACATGACAGGAGGGGGAAGAAGAAACATTTCTCAGTGCACCCCAGAGAGGCTGCATAAGAGGTTACAAAGTCTTGAATGTTGGTAGAGCACAC
This sequence comes from Argiope argentata, assembly GCA_026289955.1. Classification (NCBI taxonomy): domain Eukaryota; kingdom Metazoa; phylum Arthropoda; class Arachnida; order Araneae; family Araneidae; genus Argiope; species Argiope argentata. The sequence goes on along the minus strand of JAOUZG010008684.1, from coordinate 1,120,822 downwards.
TTGGTTCAAGAGGAATGGTACTGACAAAGCCTTACGAAAGCGTCGTCCAAACTCCTTTGGTGTAACAGTACTAGCTGTCATGCTTTTTGCATATTACTGAAAATAAAACCCCCCCTCATAAATAGAATTTAAATGAGTGATATTTTTAAAAGATAAAATCTTATTATCCATTGTTAGGCAGTCATTATTTTTTCCTACACAGACTTTCTTTTTTAATCACATTATTATTTTGCTTTAATTTGTAGGGAAATATTTCTACATATTGATAAGTAAAAAATAAATACCTCCTTCTCCATCTTCACCCTATTAACTAATTAAAAATAGCTGGTCAATGATCAAAAATACAGAAAATTTCTGAATATCAAAAAAAAGTAAAAGTTATATATTATTGAATGTATCTTTCAGAAACATTTAATTTGAGATTAAAGGAAACATATTTCCTGAAAGCAATTTAAGGAAAATGTTGCTTTTCACATTACCTACTAAAAATAAAATAAAAAAAGGTGTTTTTTATTCTTTTCTTATTTAAAAAATGAGGAAAGCATTAAGAACAATAGATTCTTTTTTCTTTTTTGAACTGTCTCAGAAATCATTTTGAGCTGATCAACAAAGATGCTCTAGTTTCTCATAAATAATTTTAAAAAAAATCAAGATATATTATTTCATGATAATTTTTTTTTACATTTAAGAAGTTAATATTATTTTCATTTTATTAATTTGTACTGTCACCCAACTTTAATAGCATTCTTGAGTATATAGCATAGATATATATCTTTTTTAGTTTTAGACCAACTTTGATATAAATAACAAAAATTATGATTCAATTTAAAAGCATGGTACAATTACAAAACTTCCATTTTTTCAAGCAGTAATTTGCCTTAAATTACTACTTGAATGCATATCATTTAAATTTTATTGTCTTAAAAATGATAAATCTTATTACTAGATTTATTATTTTAAAAACCTAATGATTGTTGAAATTTTTGCAAACTTTACTAAAGAACTGTAACAATATCTAAAAAATGTATTGTTTTAAACATTATATATATATATATATATATATATATATATAACAAGGGAACAGATAGTATGCAACTCAATTTTTCTTACAATACTTGAACACAGAATAATACAAAAAGGAAAAAAATTAATATAATCAAGACCTAATGACCATTATAAATAAGATTTGGGATTAAGAAACAATCTTTCAATGAAGTAAATTTATAATTTTAAAATATAGTTTTAAAGAAAAAATGTGCCTTTAATAATAGTTCTTTATTAATTTCTTTCCAATATTCCTATTCCAAGACACAGGGAATTCAATGACAAATAGGAATTTTAATTTTTGTTGCTAACTGATAGAAATTGACATGTTTAAACCATTTCAATACATTAAAAAAAGTAGACCTGAATGATGTATAGAAACCTTAAATTCAAAATGACATTTAAAAAAGGAAAAAGTCATCTTTAAAAATTAAATCTTTTTTTGCCAAAAATTATTTGATGTTTTAACAGCCATAAATGTTATATCAAACATAGAGCATTCATAGAATGGAATTACAAGTAGAAAAATGAAAAATATTTATTCATATAGCTACTATAATTGAATAATATATTTACTTATATTCATCTCACAAGAGAAATCATTGGCCGATGAGTTAAACACAACGGAATTTTGTGAAATAATTCAATATTTCAAATTAAGCAATTCTTGGAATATCCTTACTTTTATTCCGTTTTTCAGTAAAACATTTGACATATAAAACTATGTTTCAGGAAAATAATCGAACACTTCAAAGATTAATTTTTAGAAATACTGAATTCTCATTATTAATTGCAGCTTCTGCATAATATAATTTTGAACGATTCATAATTATTATTCATTGAAAATAAGTCAGCAAAATATTGAAGAATTTTAACATTTACTTGTAACCCAAAATTAAAATAAAGCAGTAAATTTTAAACTTTTCATCATTAAACTTATTTTTCGTGTAACCGTATGAGCATAATCAACAAAGCAAAAAATAAAGAAATGACCCGAGATTCATCAATAAAAATGTTCATCACATAAGTATTGTTTTTTCCTCGCACCTTTCAATGGAAGTTAAAAGAAATTGCGGGAAAAACTGAAATGAAAAGAAATTAAAAATTTTCTCTCGTCATATAATTATTTGAGTTTTAAAAATTAAATTTTATGATCAAAAAAGTTTCTTTTTAACCGTAGCTGTCGTCAATTAAACTCGATTCTTCCAGCCCGGAAACTGGATACATGAAAACCACAGAGAAAATTATCATATCCTTCTATGTGATCTAAACCAACAGAGGATAACAACCTTTGTTGCTATTCATCTTAACATCACATTTTCTAAATTTTTCAGGGAGATTGGAAGTGATACACTACTTATACAACGTTACATCATTTATCCTCTGAACGATAGTGATATTACGGACACCATTCTTTAACGAGAGCTGAACACGCATAAATCATACCGCTAATGTCGCTAATATATTCCTTGTTATTATTTACGAGAATTATAACGTGACGGCTTGGTTTTTGAAATATTCTCTTCAAATTAGTAAAATGTTTCAACCAAATAGTACCTTTTTTGCAATAAATAATGCCAAGAACTATATTATACGAAGTAAAATGTTAATTCCCAGTTCATTTCATATAGTAAGTTAAAGTTCAAGCGTGACTTTTTCCTTCGTATTAAGAAAATTTAAATTTTAAAAAATGATGAAAATAAACGGGTTTTATTACCTAGAAAATATATATTCTATTATTTAGTTATGTAAATTTAATGGACAAATAATGTATAATTCCTCCAAATTTCTTTGGCAATTTTTCACTGGCTGCCGGCTAACGTAAAAAAGATTACTATTTTTTTTATCTTGATAAAACTTTTTGGTACCACTCATCTTCTAGCAAATACCGTCATAAGATATGGGATAATTACAGTTATGCAATGAAAGACTGGTTGCAATGCAGTTCTTCAATAAAAGCCTTGAAAATACTAGTTATAAACCTAACTTTTAAAAAAATATAATCGTATTCTATGTACTAGGCATCTGTATTTGGCAAGTTTGGTTCTGGCATATAAAAATACGTAAACAGTTTTATTGATTGAATCATTTCACTTTTGATGCAATGATAGATTAATTTCACTATGATTCAAATAAAATAAGAATTTAAATGAACTAAAATGATCAAAATATATTTATGCATATGCTCATTTATATTTGATCTTAAATAATCTTTTTCCTTTATAATTTGCCATAACTAATTTTATAATGAAAATACCTAATGTTTTATGTATTCTATTGGATGAGTTGTAGTTCTGACAAGTATATATTATTTGCTAACAGAAATGTATTGAATTTTGAAATATCTGTAGGAGGAAGAAAAGAAATGCCTCAAATTGAAATTAAGATATTTCTACAAGAAAATTTGATAATAGTTCAACTTTGTTTGTCATAGAAGAGATTACACTTATTTAAGGATGAACAAATTTATTAGAATTTGACAATGGCTATTTCTGATTCATTATGCCCTTTGTATCTAAAGAAAATGCAGTTTGGTCATTTTTAATCATTATTTTGCTCTTTTTACTGTATCATTAACTTAAATAGTTAAATGAATATTTTTCTTTATTCACTTTCTAAGGAATGTTGTATTTTCTTTTATAGATACACACTTCTGTATATTGCAAACAACAGCCTAAATTACACACCCAAAACATTTTAGTATATGAAGGACCTCTTAAAACTCGTATCAAGCATGTTAAATTGCTTTCACTCACTTCCAGTCTGATGGGCTTTGCTATACTACCTATAGTGATCAAAGATCTCAGCCAAACAAGCATTGCTCTGAGCTGTGGTGTGGTATGTGGGACATATTCCAGTTCTTAAAATAATATTATTTATACTACTTTTCATTGATGGACAAGTGATTGATTAATCTTTTGTATTTTTCATGGTTTTTTAAAATTATTTTTTACTGTAATGGATGTAATTAAGTAATTCTGAATAAAATTCTTACAGATAAATTTATAATAAAATTAAAATAAATAATGTGATTGACTTACTAAACTTTAGATGCTTTCTATGATATTTTACAAACTTTAATTTACCATTCCCTTCTTAATTCCTTTTATGTTTGTCATTTTTTCTTACATACCTAAAAAATAAAGATGCTGTTTTTTACAAGTTGGTTCCTTTATAATATATTAGGATTGCCTACAGATTCCTTTTTTTTGTATTAAAATTTTATTGTTATTCCAATTAATAATGAGTGATCATATTAGATGCTTAATTTAAGTAGTTGCTTGATTAACAAAGTACATTTATTCTAAGAGACAATGTTCATTATTTTATCATTTTTATATTAAATTTTATTTCTAATGAAATCTTGGGATATTTGAAAAATAATAAGAAATTATTACTAAGCTTATTGAAATGTTTTTTAATGTGATTTTTCTGAAGACTGTTGTAGACAGATTATACTTTGAAAACCTAGTGTATTACTGTTTTATTCTTAAAAGAAATTTAGAAAAATTCAGTTCATAAAACAGATATTTATACTAAGTTATTGCATGATTATTGTCAAAATTTCATTCCAAAAATCATTTATAAATAGTTTAAATTGTTTTACTTTGGATTTTTTTTATTTCACTTAATAAAATTTATTTTATTTCACTTAATATACCACTATAAAATCTTTAACATGATTTCCACACAGGTGGGAGAACAGGAAAAAGATAATTTAAAAGTCGTCTTTAAAAAAAGCTGGAAAATACTTAGAATTTTAGTTTTTTAGTTATTTTTTTCTATCTAAAAGCCAATCTCTAAAGATTGCAAGAATAAAAGATTATAATCATAACTTTAGAAAATTCAAATTGCAAAAACTCACCTATTTTCTCCCCTTCTTTTCTGTGTAAATTATTCCAATTTCCGTGAGTTGTTCTTTGCCTATGTGATTCATGAATTGCAACAAATGAACATGTGTGAGATTTTTATAACTACTTAAAAGAATGGAATACATTTATCTGATGGGATTAGAAACATTCATTCCGCAGAAACAGTACAGTGGTATTTAATCTACCATGCTTGAGTTTAGTGAATGATTTTTATTATTATTTGAGAAACTATGAGCTTAATCAGGTAAAAATAAAAAGCTTAATCAAATTTAAATATTATAAAATAATTTTAAATCAATCAGCTGTTCAAAACCTATTTGTAATACAAATTGGCCAGATTAAAAAACAAACTAATCCTAATTTTGAAGAATGGGTTGAAGAATTTTCAAAAATCAGTTTGTTGTGTGCTACTTTCTTTGTAGGAAGATATTAATAAGCTTAAGTAATATGGGATACAGGCACTTACTTCATGCCAAAAGAATTAAACATACATGACTGAGTGCTTGTTCAAAAGAGCCATCACTGATGCTGGACTTATTACTTAAAACAAATGGTATATCAAATCCAAAAACATCAGATTTAATGTCAAAAAATAAACTGATTACAAACTTTTTATTTCAAGAACAATAATTTAGTGCTGAAATTTTATTTTTTTAAAAATTTGTTGCATTACAATCGTCATTTTATTCATTTGATGATATATCGGAAATATTTTTAATTATTCATTGAAAGTGAAATAGCTAAAAAGTGTAGGTTGAATCATACATAAATGTTGTACCTTATTTGTTATATATTAGGCCCATTAGCTTCATGAAATAGATAGCTGAAAAATCTGCAAAAGTTGTAAAATTTAATGCCCAAATATTTAAACTTGCAAAAGTGAATAATTGGATTTAAAAAAATGTAGCATTCTTGTTTTGTAATGTTTTTGTTAAGTAATTATTAAATGTTTTTATCATAGTAACAAAATTATTTCATATTTTATTTTCTCCAAATCTAATTTTGTGCAACTTACAATTAAAGAGCACAAGCAGATAATATATCCCCCCTTTAAAATATAAATTTTGTCTTGCTAAGTTCTTGATTTTATATATATATATATTCTGAATGTAAGTATAAACCTTTTTTTAATATGGTATTATTTCAAAAAATGTTAAATTGTTTCTTCTTTGGTTTTTCACTCCTTAAAATCATATTCCACTGAAACTAGTGTGTGAGAGTTATATACCCATTTTATCATACCTTGAATATATGTACAGAGAAGAATTCGGAAAACAATTTTTTTTTCTCCCAGATTTGAATGACAACCCTGTTGAAAGTCCTTAAAGGTTATACTTACTTTCTGCTTTTTTATGGTCCTTATTATTATTATTTTTTTTAAATCCAGATGCTTATATTTTTCTTCTGATGAAGAGGGAAAAATCCTACTTAGCTAAATTTTTCCTATTCTATACTTTATTTATTGTGTTGTGGTATTATTGTGGTATTATTGTTTTATTATTGTGTTGTGGTATTGAATCTTTCAGTGTTTAATGGATTTAATGAATTGGTGGGGGAAGTAATGATAAAATAGGGGAAATTTATCATTTTCATTTATGTAACCTTTTTTTCGCCTTTTTATTTTTGAATATCTTCTGAAGGTATACAAATGTTCCTGATTCCTTTAAGGAATGTTTCACTTTGTACTGTGTACAAATTCAGCTATTTTTGTGCAATATTTGCTTTAAAATTTTTATTTATATTGGTTTCTCAGCTAAATATTTATGTAAATTCAGCTATTTTTGTGTAATATTTGCTTTAAAATTTTTATTTATATTATTATTCTCAGCTAAATATTTATGTACCTTAGTCTCTTAATAACTCCTTCAGTAAAATATTTTTAAGTTTCCAAATTTCTCCTGTCAAATAACTCACATAATTCTAGAAGCCTCAAGCTATTTTGTTCATAGTACAATATATCTTACTAATTTTCTGTCATCTACCGTAAGATTTCAGTTTCAATTTTTAATGGATAAAACTTCAATTTATAAATTTAATTGAAACACACACACATCAAAGAATGAATTCATAAACTTTCTTTGATCATAAAATACAGTTTTATCTTCAAAAAGATTTAAAAGTGATAAATAATATTTTATTTTATATCAATCAATAAATGTACTTCTGAAAACAATTATAAAGTCTACATTTTATTCAGTCCTTTGATCCTATAAAACATATATAATAAAATTATCTCGACAAACTAAAATTTCAGTCCTGTGCAATCAAACTTGACTGAGTTATGAGGCTTTGAGTACCCTTATTTTAATACAATCAGCAATTTCATTATTTTAGACAATCAGTCTCAAAGAAAGTCCAAGCACTGATTACCATATTTTCCTCAAGACAGTAGATAGAAAGGTCTAAAATCGATTATTTTTATTTCAATAGAGATATACAAATTTTATCATACCAGTCAATTTTTCAGTTTAATTTAGTTGATTCAATTTATTTTTGATAAAAAAGATATTGCATATCTTTTTATTTAAAATTTTAGTGTCTCAAAAATACTTTGTTAAAAATGATTTAAAGGAGGATCTATGGAAAAATATTAAATTTATCAGAGAATTTATTGACTCATGTTACATAAACTTATTTACTTCACTAAAACAATTTTGTGAATAATGTATATCTATCAAGGAAAGTTTACATACATTCTTTGGAATCTGATAAAAGTCAATACCTGTATGTATTAAACATATGCACCTTAATTAAAACTGATTTATTAAATTTATAATATAGATATTGTAAAAGATTGTTGAAAACTTCTTGCATTAATTTTTCAGAAAATGTCATATTTTATATTTATTTCATTTCATACAAGCACATACTAAATATTACACTTTTCTAGTTTTAAATTCAAGTAAGAATTTATTTTTTAATTTCAGATTTTCATAACATTGATAAAAACTAACCTTTTTCCCTAGGTATATGTATTGTTCAACCATGTCTTATATGTTTTCCAGTAGTTGGTTAAGAATATTCATTTAAAATACTTTTTACCGTTTGTCAATAGGTGTTTATTTCTTCATTTTTCTTATCTACTCCATTCTTGCTTGATTGGGTTACCAGACGGTATGTCACAAAGCTTCATTTTGATGCCTGTACTAAACTCTTTACAGCCACCACTTTCAATATTCTATGCCAGCAAAAAGAACTGCATTTCAGTGCAGAAGATGTCACAGTGCCAGATTTGCCTGGTCTACTCACTTCTTTTCAAGCGAAGGGGATACCTCTCTTTGTTGATGCCAACCAAGTGAAAAATCCTGAAGCATATTCTTTGATGATGGGATATGACAAACCATTGGACTTAAAACTCTCTGCAGATAGAAAAAAAGAGAATTCTCCATAACCAGTTACTTATTAAGAAAAATATTTTCCCTCCTTCCTTTTAAAAAAGATTTCCAAAATTAATGGAACTATTTTGAAGAAATGATTATAATTTCTTTAAATAATTAGGCTTGTTATATTTAATAAAATTGTTGAATTTACTTTAATAGAATCTAATTTCTTTGAAAATTCTAAAGAAATCTTTTATTTCAAATGTCATTTAGCAGAGTATTATTTAAAATGTTTATTTTAAGTAGAAGAAAAAAACCAGCTAATATATTACATAGATAAATCAGAAAGTTTATGAATTGTATCCTTAATTTGATAGAAAATCTACAAACTGTTTCTAAATTCAAATTTTGTGTTTTATTTTTGTATTTTAAATAGTTTTCCTGTTTTATGATACAAAAAAGCTAGGATGGGCTAAGATGTAATTTGCATTAACATGAAATGTGGAAATGCAGATACAGATCATGAAAACATAAATTATTAATTAATTTTCCAAAAGTTTAAAGAGAATTTAATGATTTTTAGACTCTCATTTAAAAAATAATTTAAGCATAATAATTTGTAATAATTGAAATTTTGAAAATTTATAAATAGGATAAGAAAAGTAACATTTTTTTTCTTTATGACTTGTTTATTTTAGGAAACAATTAAATTTCATACTATAAAAAAATAATTTATTGTATTTTGCTATTTATTACTTTGCACAAATTTACAAAGTAGCAAACTTCAGGTAATATATAAATAAGAAATAATTATTTTTTCATAGTTAACATTTTAGTCACATGACAAATCTTTAATTAATCAGATAAAACTAATATATCACAAATTTATAATAAAATAAAGTTAATATATGTAGTTTTTTATTAATTTCTACAATTTGCCACAAAAATTAAGTTGCAATGAAATGTATTTAAAAAATTAATTTTAATTATTTGATATTGTCATTTACCCCTAATTTAAATTCAGTATATAAAATATTTATAAAAGTAAATCATTCTCGTTTATTGTATATTTTAAATACTGTACACATATACCAAATTATATCTATCTCATTTTTATATTTTGTAGCTATTGTATTCCTTTTTAATTATATAGTTAATAGATAGAATTCCACTGAATAGATTATCTAAGATTTGATGGTATTAGGACCATGCAGTAATTTCATTCCTCCATCTTTGAGTAATTGTGTTCACATGGAATGCCGAAGACTAACTCATATATTAGGAATGTGTTTTGAATAATCTTCTTACAATTCAATATCAAAAGACAATAAAATTACCAAGCTTTGTACTAGCCATTCTATGTTTTATTGCAATTTTTTTTTTTTTCATCTTCTTGACTTTTTCTTGATGTTTAAACTATGATTTTTAACAGTTCAGCTCTGTCTTTAACGCTGTGCATGTAGGCTGTAAATATCTCTAATCCTCTTATTAGCATCATTATTGAATTCATAAGTGTCAGTTACTGTTTTAGCATTTGGCAACACTCAGAGATGTTTTTAAAATTTAGATTGAATCATTTTTTAATATGTGAATAAAGTTGAGCATGACTAAAAATTGGTTATGGGATTGTAAACTTTGTGATTTATTAATATTATTTCATGCTGGAGTTAAACAAACATCAATAAGATGAAATCTGCCATTTTTATTCTTTCATAATTATATTCAGTTATTATATTCTCTCCTTATGGACTTGTTGGAGTTATTGCATATATTTTCTTTCAGTATTTTTTTTTAAATTCTGTAATTGATTTCCATTTTTTCCTTAGAATGAATCCTTAAATGTACTATTTCCTTAAATGTACTATTTCGATTCATACACACCTAAAGTGACTTACAAATAATGAACTTTTTAAAATGTGCTAAGCTCATAGCATGTTCTTGAGATTTACTGCAAAAACATGTTATTTAATTTTTGAATGTAGTTGGGGGGAAGAAGGGGGAAAAACAGCACATTTAAAGAATAAATCTAGTAATTTAGAAATACTCTGTAATCAAATAATCATCACTGGAGGTAATATTGTAGTTGGAATACAATATTATACTGGCTAATAATATTGTAGTTGGTTCTCACTTCTTTGGTTAGCATAGCAATAGAGTTAGCTTGAAATAACATTAATAAATCACAGGAAGGATTTCTGTTCATGCCCATGACTTTGAAACTTTAAATTTATAGACAATATGAAGTAAAAATTTAATTTTGATGCAAAAGAATTGGAAAACCTGATAATAAGTGCTAAACTTATAAGGAAAATAATGTTCAAAAGAAGAAGAAAAATATAGAAAATAATTCCTGCACACTAAATGGAAGACCAGCAAACAGCAGCGAAAAAGACTACAGTTCTAACCATTGGGACACATCCCTGAATTGCCACATAATTCTTAGATTGTTTATGTGTTCTTCCCTTCCTAGTTTCAAACATAATGGGAATATTGTCTAAAAGCACAATGCTAAATGTAGGACAATTTTTGTACATGTCCAAGGTTTTGACACTTAAAATTACTTTCAATTTATAGACATTTTGAAGTAAAAATTTAATTCTTATGTAAAAGAACCAACAAACCATAAAAAATGCTAAACTTTTATGGAAAGTTATATTCAAAATAAATAAAAACAGATATAATAATTTTTTAAGTCAATTCCTACTTGGGTCAACAAAGAAAATTTTTATTTTAGTTACTTTTTATTAAATAATAACAATTATTATAAATAAATTATCAAAAAATTATACTTGGCCAACAGAAAATCACATTCGTTTAAGTTGAAAATAAATCTGAGCACTCAATTGGCTTTGTATTTTCAACGCAAATGCGTAAATTTTATACGCCAGTTGGAGTAACACAATAGAGATTAGAAATTTTTAATTTCCTTTATTCAATTTTATTTTAATTCAAAAATACTTAAAAATGAATCCGAAAAATTGATCAATTAAAAATGTTTAATTTTAAATGCACCAAACTTTAACAAATCGTGCGAAATAATCAGTTGAAAACATGTTAAATCTAACCTCATTAGCGTGAGGTTAAGTTTAACATGTTTTCATTTGCGTAAGGGAATAAAACTAAAGTCTTACTCATTTGGCGGTTGGAAAATGAAGAATTTTGGAGAGAAAGTTGATTTTTAATTGATTAATAAAAAATAATGAATTAATATTTGAAAAAACTATATTAACATCAAATTTCAATCACTACAAGTTTTAGAAAAATTTCTTGAACTTGGTTGGATGAATAAAGAGTATTTTATTAAGGATTGAACATTTGAACCAGAGAGAGAGGGAGGGTGGGAGAGTGTGAACAATTGAATGAACAAGAAAAATAGATATTAAAAAAAAAACAATTCCTGCTTTTCAAGGCTCGAACCGATGACTAGCAAAAGCAGTGAAAAGGCATTTTCACTGCTTTTGCTAGCAGTGAAAAGGCATTACAGAATCATTATACCCAGGTGCACGTCCATATCCCATATGCACATTTTGTAGCATATTGTGCGATATTATATGATGTCAAACAATATTCTACAATATCTGTGTGCTACTAGGGTACTGTTAAAAAAAGAGCATCTAAATACCATAAGCGGCTTTTCTAACTTGAACAGGCTATTTCGGTATATAATCTTTTTCTTTTCCAGAAGAAAAGTTTTCGCAGTGTCACTTTCAATTCGTTTTAAAGTGTTTTAAATTTTGGATTTGTTTTAATTTTATTGATTAATATTAAATCAATCAAGATCATTTGCTTTTGATTGAAATAATTATTGATATTGATAAACTTGAACAATATTGCAAACCATGCTATTAAACATAAAATAAATGGCACTTCTGGTGTTGAATCCCCCAGACTTTTAGCTTCGAGAGCAGTATTTACATCAATCAATTCTTTTCGGGCATAACGAAATTTTCAAACCGTATACACCGAATCTGTTTGGTTTCCCAACGAATGTCGTATGATGGTATAAGAGTAACATTTTTGTAGATGCAGAAAATAACCAATATAAACGTTACAATGTTCCTCCTAAAAAAAAAATACAATGTTCGTTACTGGAAGTGGCATCACAAATTAATAAATCAAAAATATATAATTGGGAAGTCATATAAATTTCATTAGGGTTCAGTGCAATTATTTTAGATTGTACACCTTATATTTTCCTTTCCTGTTGCTAAGGTTGAAGTAAGCTTAGCCACTACAATTCATAATATTTAAATCTTGCTTACTTAATCTTCTCAAAAGAATTTTTTTAGTCCTTCTTTTCTATATCAATTATTTCTGAAAACCCTGTAAATGATTCATTTATAGTTAAAATCCTGTTAATAACTCAATTATAGTTAATCTTTTTCTTCAAAATTCGTATACCTAATAATGGATGGAAGTTGCTCCTTACAGGAAATATCAGGAGTACATTTATATACTACAATACGCGAATGCTTTTATACCCTCTTTAATTTTATTCAAGATTTCATTTTCTGGCGCAGAAATTATTAAATAAAGAAAAATTCTTTTTTTAAAAAAATTCTGAGTATATGATCCATTGTCACAGAATCGTATTTACTTAATAATTCAATTAAGCTTAAAAAATTCCCATTATTAGGCTAGAGTTTCCATTTATTTCTTGATTTTTTAGCGATGGTGAATAATGATACAGCTTCATCACTAAAAAACTGCGAGATATTCCTGTAGAATGTGTTGAGATAAATGCGTGTTTACCGTAGCTCTTCAACATTTAAAAGCGATCATAGATTATTCAAATTCAATGCTTGAACTCCAGAAAGATTAAATAGAAATCATAACATTTGCGTTGTTCCATGCGAAATTTTTATTCATTAATCCTCTTCTTCCTTATTGCCAACGCAACAAGTTCCTCGAAGTGAAGAATTGTTATATGCTCAAATCAATGGGTCAATCACATTCTTTGAAATATTTAAATCATCACGTTAATCTATTCGTAATAAATTGACTTGTTTTATCAACAGTAGAGCATAAATTTTGTCGTTTTTGTAATTGTTTTCTAACGATAAGCGAATTAAAGCGACCAATAGAACGCTCGTAATCTTTTACATTTGACAGCTATCTCCAGTTATTACAATCCCTAATAAATCATGTACATTTTTCATTTCCACATCTTTTCGAAAATTGTATACAATAAAAACAAAATATTGTCTTGCTTTTTTGGAAGCATTACCCAGCTGCGAAGCCAAATTTCAGCATTTGGCATTTTTTTAAATAATGCTTAGAGGAAAATTATTTATTTTCAAGATTCTTTGTACAACATCTTTTGTGTTATACAAATCCGATATTGACCCAACATTCTAAGCATAATCGTAATGGGAGCAATTCATGGGTCACGTGTCATGTGCTAAACAAACCGATTCTGTTCAATTTTCAACCGTTCTGCGCATATCGAGATGTTTGCCGATAATGTTGGTGAAAGCGTTGCAGTTGAATGTTACAATAGCCGAATAATTATTAAAAACTTTTGATATATTTAAAAAAAATTAATATTTTGAATTATTTTCACCAAACTTTTGTAGAATGTAATTTTATTTATAATATTTATTTATAAAATTTCAAATAGTATTTTCAATGCAATTATTGTTTTTGTCTAATTGATTAATATGGCTTTTTAATTTATTTGTTACCCTTTTATTCTTTACTTTCCCGTACCTTTTTTTTCTCCAAAAGATACATTTTGACAAATGGCTATGGCGGTGTTTTTGAAAAATTACATAATTTCTTTTTTTTAAATTTAAACATTAAATCAAGAAAAAAACATCACATCCTTCTCTATATGTTGAATTTTATGGATATAATTAAAAAAATAATTATTACTCTTAGATAAGTTAAGATTTTGAAACTTACCAATAATATTCTTACATTTTTTCCTAATTTTTGATTTTTATTAGTATTGAGACTTTGATGTTTTCAGTTTGATCAGAAGAAAACACATGAAACTCAAATTTTTATATATTGAATAAATTATGTTTACAATTTCAAATTGGGAAATATGAAAGGTATAGATACCACTTCTTAAAAAACCTATTTAACCTATGAATCAGTTCTTTCATTTGAATTTACAGAAATAATTAAAAGACAAACAAGTAAAATTATGCCTTCATAATTTTTATTAACACATTAAAAAAAAGATAAAATGTATATGATAATATTTTGAAAAAATATGTTTAACTGGAGGTTTTAGTGTTCTTACCTATTGAAAAAAAAAATTCAAAAACTGTTTATCAACATTTCTTTATCGAGACACAAAGAATATAAACATAGCATGGCAAGAATGTCAAAGTAAATGATGTAATCATTTTTTTTCAACAGAAACATCCTGGATACTGAACAACATTTTTTAATCACCAATAAAAACATAATGTTGAGAAACATACTTTTAGAGCAGAACATTTCTTAAATGTATTGTTAAATTTCAAAGTTACATTGATAAAAATTACACTGAACAAATCTTTACTTATAATAAAGCTCAATGTGTGTGTGTTGGCGCTCTACAGGCCAAACCGTTCGACCTACAGCTACCAAATTTGGTATGTGTATACCTTGGAAGCCGGGAATGCGCAACTCGGAGCCCTTTTTTGAATTTTTAATTAAAATTTTAATTAAAAAATAAGCGAAATGTTGACGTTTTTTCACTATAATTTCCGAAAATATTACGGGACAAAATTGATTTTTGCATCATGTTAAAGTGCAAAAACTTAGATTTTGAATAATACTAATGTTTTGACCTATACATTAAAATTCTATTTTTAATGAATTTTTAAACATTTAGTTTAATCATATTTTTCAACAATTTTTTTCGCATGAAATAAAAATAAAATTTTATCTTGAACTTGAAATATATAAGGTATAGGGTTTTATAGCTACAATAGCTTTTATCCCCGGTTTCTAGAAGTTAATATCTAAAAAATCTTGTCAATAAACAATAAAGCACACGCACAAAAAAAAAAATGGAGTTTCACTCAGTTAACAGTCAAAAGCAGTTTCACTGGTGCAGTTTAGTACATATTCGGGAGTTCCAATGAAGAGAAGATGTAATAAAAGATAGAGCATTCCGCAACACAGAGTGGTGAAAAGGGGGCGAGTCACAAAGCAAGGTCACAATTGGATGTGGTCGAAAAACTTAGTAGATGTTTTCATCACTTGAAGATAAGTTTTAGATTAATCTTGTTTGCAGTAATTTTGCACAACATGTTTTTGAAGGAGGTATCTTGTTTATCTAACTGGAGAAAAGTCCACAATTTGTCTCTATAGTATATATATTGTTTGCACGAGAGAAGTATGTGTTCAATATCATTGATGCTATTACAGTCATGGCAAAGGAGATCACTGTGAAGATTAAAACGATTTAACAATCCTGGAGTTATAATGGTTTTACTGATTAGTCTGGCCAAACAACACCTTCCCTTCGATTTTTTGACCAGGGGGATAGTGCTGCAATGCTAGGGATGTCTCCCAGCGAGAGGAAGTATTTACTATTTCTATAATTGTTGATTGTGTTTTGATGCGATTTTTTTTTCAGGTTTGAAATTATATCTTCAGGAGAAATCCATTCAATACATGGTGTATTGTCTGTAACTTCTTTGGCTAAGCGGTCTGCAAGCTCGTTCCAAATTATATTTGAATGACCAGGTACCCACAGGAAGGATATTTTTTGGTTTAGTTTGGTTAGAGTTTCAAGTTTAGACGCTATACGTTGGATAATTTTGGGCGATAGCAGAGTAATATTTTTCAATGATGTGAACGCTGAGTAACTGTCTGTAAGAATCAAACAATATTTTTCTGGGACTACAAGAACATCTAATGCTTCAGCAATGGCTAAACTTTCTGCAGTAAAAATGGAACTGACAGGATGTACTCGAAACATAATTTTTTGTTTGGAAGAAAAACCAGCAATTGAAGTGTGCTGTAGATTTTTGGATGCATCTGTAGCAATGTTAAAATGATCAGGAAAGTAATTTGGAATATATTCATTAAAAAAGTTATTAATTTCAGTCAAGAGTAGATTTTTATTTTGAAATTTAAAATCCAAAAGAAAAATTTCAAAGTGATTAGAGTTAGTCGTTGGAATTTTAGTTAAAGTGATAATTTGGTTGGTAGAAGAATTTTAATTCTTGAAAATAAGCGAAATGGACTTTTTGTCTCTGTTAGTTATTTGAATTTCCTGGTTATTGTGGGAGTGCTCTGTAAGAAGTGGAGAATGAAAAGCGTTTGCTATATGCTTAATAAAAAATTGGGAAGCTAGTCGCTTGATTTTTTCAGAAAGAGTTTCCTGAAAAGCAATTTTCAGAACAACAACATTCGGGGTCCATTTTGGAAGGCCTAAAGCAATTCTTAGAGCTATAATTTGAATAGTGTTGATTGCTTTAAATTTCGTGTCGGAAAATTGGTTGATTACAGTGCAAGCGTAGTAAAAAATGCTGAAAATACTGTTATTTGTGATATTTATAATATCTTTAGTTCTGGGGCCATGGTTTTTAGATGCAAGTATTTTCATTCCATTTATTTTTGTAAGTGCATGATTTCTAAGATGTTTGAATATTACCGAGTTTTGATGGGTTTTTTTTTTTTGAAAGGGAGATTCCAAGAAATGTAATCGTTTCACTCCATTTTAAACTGTGTCCAGCATAAGAAATGCGTGGATAAGTTGAAATTTTTTTCTTGGACAATTCAGCTATTGCACTTTTCTCCGGAGTAATTTCTAGTTTCCAATACTTGCACCATTTATATATGTTTTCCATAGTATTTTGAATTTTTTAAATAATAATTTCCCAGGAGTGATGGCTACAAAAGACAAAGATATCATCCGCGAAAATAGTACATTCGACCCCTTCCTCCATGGTTTCATGGAAGTCATGCATAAATATTACAAACAGAATTGGTGAAAGAACGCTGCCCTGGGGTAACCCTTTACTCAATGTTCTAGTACCAGAAAGGCATTGTCTACAGCGAATCTGGAAAGTTCTGGGTTGAAGAAAGTTGGACTACTATTTTGTTACAAATTAGGTAGCAATAATGCGTTGAGTGAGTATACTTTCAAAAATTTTGCAAAAAACTGAGGTTAGATGGAAAGAAACTTTGGTTTGGTCTTTGTTAGGTTTCGGAATCAGAATAATTAGCGAGTGTTTCCACTTTTGGGGGATGTCAGCTGAATCAAATTGATGTTGAAATTATTTCAGGATAATTTGAAGTTGATTGTTGTTGAGGTTTTTGAACCAGATAGCTGGTATGCTGTCAGCTCCAGGCGTAGAGTTTTAAGTTTTATGAATTACTTTTTTAAGCTCCCAAATTTCGAGTTCGTTGGTGAGTGAAGGATTTGTTTCAGAGAGATCTAAAGAAATAGGTTCAATATTTGCATTTTGATAAGCAAAATATTTTGCAAATTACTCGTTTTGATGTGCTGGATCGAAAATGCATCGGTTATTTTGAATTATAATATTGTTATGTTTAGCATTTGGATTTGAGTGGTTCGTAAGTATATTTAGGATTTTAAAGAACATTTTTGGGTTACTTGATATTGTGCACATTTTTTCCCAATATTCTCTTTTCGCCTTTTTAACATGAAAACGAAGCCGACTTGCAAATTTTTTGGGTTTCATCCAATCTGTTTGAGAAATATTTCTAATTACTTTTTTTCGAAAATATTTGTTGAGGTTTTCGTAATTATGACAAGAAATATTCCACCAAGGAGGATAAGATTTATGAGCGAAAGGTTTAAATGAAGTATTTTTAGTAATTATCCTTGTTGCATTTACCGTAATTCCGTTAATCGAGCATTGCTTTACATTATTAAAAATTTCCTGTGTTTGTTGAGTTATCCTCGTCCAATTAAGTGTTTTTATAATGCGACTGATGATTTCTATTACCGACCAGGAAACAATTGACGGGTTGTGATCGCTATCGAAAGTTGAATCCATAACAAAACAAGAAGTTTGATTATGAATATCAGATGAACAGAGAGTAAGATCTAAGATAGATTGAGCTCTTAAGGATCTGTGTGTGGGAATAGTTGTATTGAGGATTATGTAATGTGAGTAAGTTAGCCACTCGACAAAGTCGTTGCTTAGAGCCGAAGAAAGGGATGCTCCCCAAAGAATGTGATGCAAGTTAAAATTGCCGAAGATGAACGTAGGTAAGGTTAGAGAGTCGAAGAATTGTTTTGCCTGATCAATATCAAAACCTTGTGGTGCGTACAAATTAATAATGTTGAATTTAGTATTCTGGAATTCTATTTCATCTGCCAAAAGTTCCAAGTTAAAATCTTCTCTAATGTTGTTGGGAATTATTCTTTCGGGCATGTTAGCAGGGATGCCAATAAGAAGGCCACCACCTGGTTTGTTTTGTCTGTGAGAACGGAAAAAGATTTTGTTTGGATAAGAAAAAAATTTGGTTTCTGCAAGGAAGGTTTCTTGAAAGACCCAAAAGGGAGTGGAAGAGAAAGGAGGAATTTGAAGCCAGAACTTTTTCCCTTTAATACCCCTGCAATTCAATTGCAGAAAGGTCATAAAGGAAAGTCAGTTAAAAGATTTATAAAAATAGGCACTCAGCTTGGAGCATAAGAAATGACAAAACCCGAAAGGATTAAAACATTTAGGCTCATAAATTCGAACTCGAATTG
Source organism: Argiope argentata (assembly GCA_026289955.1). Taxonomy (NCBI): domain Eukaryota; kingdom Metazoa; phylum Arthropoda; class Arachnida; order Araneae; family Araneidae; genus Argiope; species Argiope argentata. The sequence goes on along the minus strand of JAOUZG010008684.1, from coordinate 1,101,911 downwards.
TGAAAAGAAAAGAAAAACAATTCAATTGTTCAGGACTGAAAAACAAAAACAGAAGAACGAGCACGGGTCACCAAAAACACTTTTACTAATCTAAAATAGACGGACCACCTGTATCCCATTGCATCGGAATACCCGTAGTTTGAGCCGCAAATTTAGGAGCTATTTTTTTTTCTACCAGGAGATTTGCTTGTTTCTCCTTGGTTAAACAATCTAACCAGAGTTTGCAATAATTTTTTCCACTTTTTTTGAAAAACTTCAATTAGCATATTGGTTTGTTGCTCTAATTTTTCAGTGATGTTTTTGACTATTGCTTCAATTTTTTGGTTTAGAGTTTCCTCGACTTCAACTACAGATACGTTTGATTTGACTACATTCGAATATCTAGATGTCATGGACTGTTTAAAGAGGCGTCTGGATTCTCCTGTAGTTAAATGATTCCGGCATTTGAATTCCAACATTTGTCTTTCCTTTATGTAATGGGAACATGATGTTGATGTAGCTGAGTGGGAGCCCTGGCAGTTTATGCATTTCTCAGGACTTTTGCATTGCCCATCATGCGTTTCACCACATATATGACAGATATTTTTATTGCATATTCTTGTTGGATGCTGAAAGCTATAGCATTTCATGCATTGTCAGGGTTTGTCTATGAATTTTTGGTTCATAAACCAGATTTTTATGGATTCAGGTAACAAAGTACCTAGTATTGTAACGAGGACAGGGGAAATTTCTCGGGTAGAATGCGATTTGATGAATCGTCTCATTTCTATTATTTCGATATCATTATTGTGGCTTAATTCGTCAGCCAGTTCATCAAGGGGAGTTTGAGTGGGAATGTCAAATAATAGAAATCTGCCAGGCACATTTTCCCAAATAACGCCGGTAGAAACAGGGATGTCAAGGGTTTTATTTTAAATTTAGAATTTGGGCAGCGCATACAGGATCAGAAGTTGTGAAAATGATTTTTCCTTTTCTTGTGAAACTTAAATTAGAAATGTTGCTGCGATGATTTATTTGCTGTTTGATGTAAGACTGGATAAGAAGTGGGTTCAAATGAGGGATTTTTGAAGCAGCATCTTAGTTGGATACGATTATATTTATTTCCTCGTATTGTCTTTGACCAATACGTATAATTAGTTCGTTTGTTGATTTTCCACTTTTAAAGAAATTTTATTTTTATATAAATTTTATTTTATTATAAAATTATTTGATGCGTTATAGTATTCTGTAAAGTCTGTATTCTTAAAGAATCATTATTAGACGAGGTTGAAGCAGTAAATGCCGATTGGCTCAGTTTCAGACTTCACAGCTTTTGAAGAAAAAATATAAATAAAAGAAATTAGAGTTAAAAAACGCTTACCAAATGTCCAGTAATTAATTAAAAAAATATGAAAGAGAAAAAGTCAAACCAAACTTAGAAAACGAAACAACGCGTCAAATTCTTGACAATATCCAAAATTGTTCCAAATATTTGTTAAGAGTGCGCAAAATAATTCTTTCTCAAAAGAATTATTCAAATTTTATCTTCACAAGGATCTAAAAAAAATCAGCTTTTAATAATATGTTGTCATCACATTTTCAGAAGTTCTGATTTAAAAAAAAAGTTAATTACTACCAAAAATAAAACAGAAAATTATACTTTTCATCACGTGATTATAGAAAATGAAATACATAGGAAATGTGATATTTTTTAAACAATAAATGCAAGAGAAAACTTTTCCTGATCGTTTGCAATATCAAAATTAATAATTTAATTAAAAAAATTAAAATAAATAAAAATACAAAATAAAAATATATTTCAAAAGTGCGACAGTTAAAACTAAAAAAGAATATTTAGAAAAGCACCAAACGATAATCTTCTGAGAGCGAAATTAATTATTTAAAAGTAAGCAATATTAAACGAACTTGAAGATGACGTCATTTCAAAGAAACGTCGAACAAAAAGCAATTGATATTAAGTAGAAGTAAAATATTTTTGCATTCGTGTTTTTAAAACAATAAGACATGTTTTGAATAATTACTTTTACTTATGTGAAGAAGATATATTGTGCAAATCAAAGAATTCGCCTTCGTGATTGTAATTTATCTCCGCATTTTAATGAATCACGAGGAAATAAAAACGCATCTACTTTCAACGAAGCATACGTAATATTAAAGCTATATTGGCAAAAGCAGGTCAGCTATTTGAAAACGCATCTTCTTTCAAACAAGCATACGTGTTAATTAATGATGTAAAATTTTTAAAAGCAGATAAAAATATCTTTTACCCGCATATTTCGGAGTCAAACTTCTTCAAAACTTTCTAACCCGAAAAATTTCATGTTCTCACATGAGAAAAAATAAATCAACTATCATTCCAAATTAAACATATAAAAATGTCATTTTCAGCACGTGTCTGCATAAAATGAAACAAATATGAAACGTGATATTTTTTGAAAATAAATTTAATGAAACGTGTTCTATGATATTTTATAATAAAAATATTACTAATTCAACTAAACAGTTTTATTTAAAGCACATATGGCTTAACATCAACAAGGCATCTTCGGTAATCGGAGCGAACATCTAATTTGTTAATTTTTGTGATAGATATACATCTCTTAGCAAATGGTCAAAGTAAAATATATACTCAGTAGATTGAGGGAAAAAATGCTGATGAATTCCGACTTTTAAATTTTTACATATATCATCTGCTCTGTGAATCATATTTAAAAAAATATTCTAGAGACAATAAGTCCTTAAAATAAAAAAGTGACACTCCAATCAACTAAATCAATCATCAAAGCTGATAGATCTATGAAAATTTCAATATAAACTATTCGATAAAAACTGGCGATTTTAGATCGCTTTATCAAGTCTCAAAGAAGCCAATCAGGGTTACTCTAGAATAATTGGCCTAGATTATGAAAATGATGATTGTTCTAAACTTGCAATATTCAGAATTGATTAAATCGGTTAGGTTTGATCGCAGAAGATAGAAACGTTTATTTATTTATATAGAAATTGAAATATTAAGAATATTTTACAGAATATGAATCTATAAGATCAAAGGAATTTAAAACATAACTTTTAAAAATATATTTATAAACCAAAAAAATTATTATTGAGAGCATTTATATACATCTAAAAACAAAATTAAAAACTGAATGTTTCGTTTAATGTGGGAAATGTTTGCTGAATAATTCCTTGAGATTTTATAAATTACTAGCATTCCTGTACCCGGCATTTCTCGGGTAATGAAATTAGCAGGGGAAAACAGTGCTTGGTACACCTAGTTACGAAATTCCCCTATAATAATTATTTATTACTTATAACTTTTTCTAATTTTTGGAGGGTCCCGAGGGCCCTGGACTCCTTATATAAATACCCTTTCCTTAACTGTCCTTAACGATTCTTTTAAAGTATTGATTTTCTTTGCAAATGCAGGCCATCCACATTTTATTGTTATACCTACGCTTAAGTAAGAACTTCTTTGTATACAATAGTTTTGGTTTTTTTTTTCTGGTGCTAAAATTATTAAGCCGCTGGATTAACTGACTCTGGAGCAAGCTACATAAAATGTTTCGCTTCCCCCAAACTCAAGCTGCGAGATAATGAGAAGGGAATGTGGGATAAGGAGAATGTTATCTTCCTGGTCACGTTTTTTTAAAGCATTTTAAAATTTCGTTTACGTTCTCAACCGTTACTTTTGTGATTTTGAGAATAAATGTGATTTTAGTTTACTTATCAAGTTTGTTAGTTTTTATCTCCTAATATGCCAAACGAAGAAACTAAAATGCTCGTTTAGTTTCCCTAAGCTTTAAAAAGGTAACTAATTATTGTTAATTAGGGTTAAGGATTCTAAATATTCTTAAGAAATTGAATATAGAAATTTAGAAATTTAAGCACTTAAAGCAGAATTTCAAACGCATAAATTTTTTTCATGGGATCTTTATATTTATTCCCACAATTAGAAATCTTAAAAACAATTATTGTTTTGCTTAAGGTTAAAAAAAATGGAAAGGAAAAGAAAATGAGGTCGTTTAGATTCCAAATGGTTTGAGAACTAATTCGATTTAAATTGGCTCGTCAAGAAAAATGCTAGAAAAGTTATCAGGAAAACATCTGATTGATTGTTCAATAACGTTTCACCAAAAAGTACTTTTTTAATGGTAAAAACTACAGATGTTATTTCATAAAGTATTTTCGTATGATCTTCAACACGTCCTGAAGAGGAGAAAGAGAAAGAACAATTCACAATTTTTGGGAAATGGAAACTTTATCGTACTCATTGTCCTGAATAGTAAATGTAAAGGTGGCTCATTAAAAAGCTTTAATTTAAAAAATCACTAATAAATTTTTGTGAAGCCTCTTACTCAATAAAAAAAATTCTAAGCTTCGTTTCATTGTAAAAAGTTAACAGAAATGTTAAAACAAAACAATATT
>JAOUZG010008684.1:1021341-1097086 GCA_026289955.1 Argiope argentata | reverse complement strand
CATTACTAAGGGGATTAAAAATTTTGAAAAGAAACATATCACAATAATATATGTATATATATTAAATGAACACTTGCAATTCATAAAAATTAGACTCTTATCATATTAAGCATACAATAATTTATTTCTCATGTAAATTTTATGTCGCGTTTCATGAAATAATCAAAAATCCTCTAAAACACAATCATATTTTCTGCGTTTTCAATCTATGTTATTTCGATCGACTGAAAGAAATATGCTCTTCGAAATCGAAAGACTACGATAAGCAACAACTGTCACTCACAACATGGGATCTGCTAATCAACCAACCCCGCAGTGCAGAACTAATCGCAAAAGGGAAAAGCAATCCTTTTGTCCAAATACTGACACTTTTAAGAAGAACAAACTTGTTATTCAGAAGCTCCACTTTTGGTAAGTATCGAAATCTGAAGGTCGTCGACAGGAGGGTTGATAAAGAAAGTTATTTGGCAGCATGGTAATCATTGTACAGTGTAAAAAAATTTCGATATTATTATTAACAAAAGCACTTTAAACAAACACAACAAATCTCTAAACCATATAATTCTGCATTTTCCCTCGCGGTATTGGACCAACCAACCAACCTCTCAAAATCGATTTTCTAATGCAGTTTTCGCAAAATCAGAAATTATTTCATAAGACGCGTAATTTTTGCTGGATTGTTTTCAAAATTGATCAGGGTGTGCCAAAGAAATGCCAAATTATACAAAAAAAAGTTTAGTCTCATTTTTATTTATCAATGGATTAGATTTGCAATGTTGAAGAGGAAAACCCAATAAACGACAAAAAAAAATTTAATGCGCAATTTTCTATCAGATTTTTACAATGTTTCACAGGATTTTGAAAAATTTTTCTGAATTTTATGTTAAAAAAATTGATTAAGTTATCTTGAAAAGTTACGGCGTAGTAAAATATTAAAGCGAAAGTTCGCCTATTCGTTAAAAAGTTCGCCAAAAATTCAGTTTTAGAAATTCGATTTTTTAAATTGTATTGCAGCATACTACATCGTATTGCCTTTCAGGAAACATATTTTCTGTATATTTCCAGCTAAGCGTCTATTTTACAGGGCATTCGAGAAATAGACCCGTCAAAATAAACTTTAAAACAATCGATATTTAATTTTTGCGTCGATATTTCGTAAAATGAATTATACCTCCGTGGTCTGCGATAAAGATTTCATCCGATTCCACAGCGATATTGAGTATTAGTTGAACGGACGCTTAACGATGCCAATTTTAAAGACCCGGCTTTACGGGACGAAACGGTAAGCATGAGCGATCGCTTTTCCGGAAGGTCGTGTTTCACTCGGAAAGTAACATTACGGTATTTAATTTCACAGAAATTAAGGGGTTTTAATTAATTTCTGCCGAACTAATTGATATTTCGAAAAATCCTTTCTTAGTGGATACTTTCGTAATCATGTAGACATGCCTGCCAAATTTCAAATCTGGGGCTTCAGCGGTATTGGCTGTGCGTTGATATATATATATATATCTCAGGACATTGATTTTTATATATATAGATAAAAAATTATGTTTCAGTTTCTGTAGTGAACATAAAACTTCATTGTCGGACTACTCTGCTTTCAGTTCTTAGTTTTATTTAAAGACATGTTTGGATTGAGTAAAGAGGTCTTTATATTAATTGAAGTTTCATCATTTCCACTTTAATTTAAAATTGAATTTTACGTGCACTGATAGAAAATCAGAGAGAGATGTGGAGTTCAAAGATTAAGACTGCTTAAGGCCTACATAATAGTATAAGTTAATTATATGAATATCGAAATTTGAAGCTTAAAAATATTCTGCTGAAAAACTTATTATGAGGCCAAGCTATATAAAAAATTGATTGAAGCCTTTAGTCGGTATTAATACTGGTGAACCGACTGGTCGCCAAATGCGGCTAGTATAAAATAAAACATACAATATAGTAAATTTAATAAACAAGATTAATATCATAATATATACAAATAAAAGTTAAATAGGATAAAAAGAGGAGTTAAAAGAATATGCTTTTATAAAATTTTATGATTCAAAATCAATAGGTTAAAGAAATAGAAAAAAAAAAAAAGAAACATCCATGTAGCAAGGAAGTTGGAATTAAAAAATCTATAACAATTACTGCAACAGAAGTTGATTTTCAATGAAAAGCTTTCTACTGTAACCTTATATGAGATATCTTGCAGTTATCAATTCTTTTAGTGATATTAAACTGAGTACAGTGCTTTAAAAATTTATTTTCAATTTATATCCTATTTTTTTTTTAGTTCATGTTCAATTTGAAAACTTTTATCGCCATAACAAAATCATTAAGTTCTTATACATCCATCAGATAAATTTTAATAAAAAATTCCTTGTCAGATATGCTATCACAGTGTAATGGTGAAATGAAGTTGACCGCTTCTGAAGGCATTATGACTATCATATCTTTTAAAATATTTGCTTCTTTATAAAAACTGGAAATCATTTGCTGTTCTGTTGGATTGGTAAGTTTCTATATAGGAAGTCAATAAGTCTTAATTTTCAAAAATCAACTCAGTTTTTTTAAAAATCAAATGGATGTTTTGACATATTAAATTTTTGAAGATCTTCTTAAGAATTAAAATAAGAATATATATAGAGAAAAATCTTTCTTTAGTGAAATTTGTCAATGCTCTCATTTTAATATTATTAACAATATTCTCAGGAATGAATCTTTTTCAAAAACATCCTGAAGCTCATTATGCAAATTGCGGATTATTACAGAAAAAGTAGCATTAACGTATCTAGCATTCAATTTATCAAATTAAAAGCACTTTCAATACATTGCATCAATTATAAATGCTGATAACAGTCAATACGAAAACTGGATTTTCAGTAGTAGGAAAAGATTCATTTATATAATAAATCTTAAAGAAATTTATTCATCTGCACCCAAGTTAGCATTACAGTTGCTAATTTAAAGTTAAGAGAGATATTTTTTACAATAAAAGTTTGTTTACTTACATCAATTAAATTTAGATAAGATTTTGTAGGGTAAATGTAATGTAATATTCATGTAAGTATTTTAAAATCTTCTAAGCATATTCAAAATTATCAGAAAATTTCATCAAATGTCAATAAAGAAAATTATAAATGCACTGACGATTTTGTTTAATTGCCTCCATTTGTTTTTAACGTCAAAACGCGTATCGCTTTCTTTTCCTTCGAGAGGGTTTTCTAAAAACTTACTTTAACAGTTTTGGTTTTTTGAGGGTTTTTTTTTTTTGTATTTCGTAAATAAAAGCACATTCTTCAAAATAAATGGCGATATCACCAACTTCGAAAACAAAAACCTTCTTTTCCAAAGCTAACAACTGATGCCAGGATTGTTTAAAGGAAACTTAAAAATAGCATTTTATCATGGCATTAACTTGCTGCTGAATGCTTTATTTAGTGTTTCACATTAAAGCATCCAGCAGCATATTAGTATTCCATCTTTTAACATTAATAAAACGAATGAAAATTACTCAGAATTATAACTAGAAATGTATACAAAACATTCGCTTTATATTTGACTCGGGGCGTTAATGGCGACTCATCGGGGAAAGCGTTGTGTATGAAGATTTAAATGCTATGCGCAGAAGTCACATGACATGTATCTTTTACATCACATGAATTGACCCCATAAATTTCAAAAATGAACTAATCGATAAAATCTTAGAGAACATAGAACATTTCTTCTTATATTCCAATTCATCCCCATCAGAAATTTGCTCATTTTCAGATCTAGGCAAGAATTTAGGAGGCAAGTAAAACCACTTCAGTCTATGCAAATCTTAGAAAACATAGCAATTTCTGATTTTTCCCTTTGAAAATTTTTTGCGTTGTTCAGAATACACCGTTTTACAGTTTCCCCTTCTAAAGACAAATCTGGAAACAAGCAAGAATGAATCTGTAGTCGTGTCTGATGCATGTTCTAGATGAATTGCTCTTGTGATTCCGCAAGTAAAAGGGACAATATAGGATTTCTGGGGTTTTCCGAAGTTCTTCACATAGAATGGACCAGCAGAATCTAAACCACAAATAGAGAATGGAGGAGCTTCATTAATTCGATCACGAGGTAAAGGTGCAGTAATCTGGTCATCTGGTCTCGAAAGATATTTTTTGCATATAACACAATTTTTCAGAATACTTTTAATTAATTGTCTACCTTTCAAAATCCAATATCAGGATCTCATTCTGGTCAGTGTCGCAGATACTCCACCGTGCATGATTTTCTCATGTTCTCAATTAACAGTGTAAAGCATGACTTTTTCATCAACAGGATGGAATGTTTCTTCTCTGGCAATAAATCACTAATTTCAAGTCTTCCACCCAACCTCATCAAGTTATTTTTATCTATATAGAGAACAAAATTTCTCAGATGTGAATTCTTGTCTACGGACTTTCCGTATTTTACTCTTTCATACTCTTCCCTAAAAATAGTTTTTGTTCGTTTGATATGAGATGGTTCTCTGCCTCCACCAATTCTTCGGTTGTCAAGATGTTGGTTACTTAATCCACTTTCTTAATCTTGTTAAGGAATTTTTTCACCCAACCAAGGACTCTCACCAATTTTTCTAAACTACTCTACTTGGTGATATCAATAATATTTTCCAAGTGTTCCACAGTAAATTCACAATGGAAAGTTCCTCCAGATTTCTTCTTGTATTCCAATTCATCCCCATCAGAAATTTACTCACTTTCGGATCTAGGCAAGAATTTAGGAGGCAAGTAAAGCCACTTCAGTCTATGCAACCAATTTTTCTCATTCAGAAGTTGGTCAACACCTGTGAATCTGAAAACCAGATCAACTGGATTCGATTTACCTGAACAATGATACGAATTCGTAGAAGTCAAACTCTGTATTTCCTCAATTCGGTTTCTTACAAAAGGTTTACACTTGTCTGGTAGACCCTTAATCCAAAAATACATCGATTAGAGTAGATCCAAAAATGACAAGAGACAGCTGAATTAAACGCTTTCAAAATATGGTGACTTAATTCAGGAGACATCAAAGCAGCCATAAGTTCTAATTTTGGCATGGCAAGTGTTGGATGTATTTGTAATTTTATTATTATTGTCTTTATTTTTTATTAGTTATTTTTGTTCTCGTGTTCTTTTTTTTGTGTTTCTGTATTGCCTCTGTGTTCTTTTAATATCATTTGAATGTATGTTACTTTATCTGGCAACAAGTTTAATGTTCAAGTATTATTACTGTGTTTTGGCAACGGCTAGTTTATGTATTTATTCACTTGAGCCGCACCCAGCTGCTGGCGTTTTGTAACAGCTCCTCCTAAAATGAAAATTAAACGTGTTTTCACTTTTAGAAGATTTTAATTTGATCTACAACGATCATTTGGTTCCCCAGGTGAGGCAATTAGTGGTAATTGCCTTTAATAATCATTTTGTGACTTTGGATGCTGCTCTCACAGATAAGTACAAACTACTCATATTTCAAGCTCTTATAAAAAATATTTATAGTAAGAGTTGATGATATTTAGTTGTTAATAATTCAGTTTCGTAATGAGTGTTTTGAGTGAAGCAGACATTCGGAAGTTCAAAAGGCGAGCTAAAGCAGCTCTGACCCGTTTACAAAATGGCTTCACTAATGAGTTAAGCCAGACTGAATTAAAGGCGAGACTGGAGAAAGTTGAGCAAACATATAAAGAATTTGATGAATATGATGCGGCTTTACCCGAACAAGATTCGGAAATCGCCGAATTTGAAACAAAATATTTCGAAACCAAAGTGATTTATCAATCTGCCATTGAGGCATTGAGTGGAAATACTTCGAATGTTAATCCCACGCCAATTGGGGCGAACTTCAAATTACCGCGTTTAAACATTCCCAGTTTCAGCGGTAAATACACCGATTGGCTCAATTTTAAAGATTTGTATCTTGCGACGGTGCACAATAACCTTTCTTTGGCTAACATCCAAAAAATTCAATATTTGATAGGACTTTTAAAGGACGAGCCAGCTAATATTATTAAGCATATCCCAATTTCTGAAACAACATATGATGACGCTTGGAGTAAATTATTATCCCAGTACGATCGAAAAAACCAAATAGTCACATCTCTCGTAAGAACATTCTTAGAACAACCCTGCGTAGTAAATGCTGATTCTGTTAATTTAAAAAAACTAACCGATACATCTGATGAAGTTATTCGCGGATTAAAATCGCTTGGTGAAAAACGTCGTCTAAAGATATTTGGTTGATTCATTTATTATTGGATAAAGTGGACTCTGAAACGCGCCATTTATGGTCACAAAAGATTGGAGAAGAAGAATTTCCTACCTTAGAATCTTTTTTGGAGTTTTAAACTCAAGATGCGTGTCTCTAGAGATGCTAAATGACCATAATACTGAAAAGCGAGTAATTCAAAAAAATCATTGTGCTAAGACTGTTACACATCTTAACAAACATTCGTTTCCTAAATGCCATTACTGCAATGGTTCTCATGCTTTATCGAAATGTTACAAATTTAAAAGTGCAGACATTTCAACTCGAAAAAATATAGTTCGTAAAAATTCATTATGTTTTAACTGTTTGGCGTTTCACCATGTAAAATTCTGCCCATCACAATCTTTGTGTCATGTTTGTAAAGGAAAACATCACACTTTATTGCACGAAGAAATCAGCAATGATAATATAATAGTTTCAAATGCAACTCCGTCGGATGAACAAATTGATAACGGTAATGAAGCGGTAAACATTTCTAGCTTTTCTGTGCAGGGTCAAAGTATATCATTCTTACCAACTGCTGTAGTAAAGGTTTATGATTCATCCGGCCAAGGTCACGAGTGCTGCGTTCTTTTTGATAGCGGAAGTGAAGCTTCTTTTATAAGTGAATCATTTGCTCATCAATTAAATATCCATAGAAAAAATGCTCGTATTTGCGTAAAGGGACTTGGTGATTCGAAAGCAGCTACGACTCGAGGTTATGTAAATATTAAATTATTTTCCGATTCTGATTTGGAAAAAAATTGCATTTAATACAAGCTTATATTCTTGATAAGTTAACTTCGCATTTGCCTTCAGAGAAAATTGATGATGAGGACTTAGATTATTTGAAATCAATTAATCTTGCTGACCCCAATTTTAATTCACCTAAAGAAATTAATATAATAATCGGTGCTGATTATTTCTTTTCTCTGCTTCGGCCTGGTCAAATTGTTGGTTCTAAAAATGTAGTTGCACAGAATACTATTTTTGGTTGGGTAGTTTCAGGCAGAATTAAACCAGAAAGTAGTACACCGCGTTCCATTTGTGTCAATCGCATTAGTTTATGTACAGAGGATAACATTGATAATATTCTGAAGAGGTTTTGGGAATTAGAGGAAATAACAATTAAAAACCAAGATTTAACTATTGAAGAAGAGTTTTGCGAGAAGCATTTCAAGGAGAATTATCGATTAAATGATGACGGGAAATTTGTTGTTCGATTGCCTATTTTCAACAGAGCCGAAGAGTTAGGAGACTCCAAACCTTTGGCGATTTCACGTATGTTATCCATGGAGCGAAAATTTAATTTCGATAAAGAGCTCGGTAGACAATATAAGGATTTCATGCTGGAATATGAAACTTTAAATCATATGGTTCCAGTTGATGCTGAGAAAAATGACCAGGTATATTATCTACCGCATCATGCTGTTATAAAATCAAGCAGCACTACCACTAAACTTCGTGTAGTATTTGACGGTTCTTGTAAACCAAATAATTCAGTTTCCTTGAACTCTGTTTTAGGTGTAGGTACAACACTACAACGAGACATTTTTTCAATATTTCTTAATTTTCGAGTACACAAAATAGCATTTTCTGCAGATATAGAAAAAATGTACCGACAGATTCTTGTTGACGATGAAGATCAACATTTTCAAAGAATTGTTTGGAGAAATTCAGTTGATTCGAGAATGCAATCATAAAAATTATGCACAGTTACATATGGTACTGCCTCTGCTCCATTCTTAGCAATACGCTGTTTGAGGTAAATTGCATTGGATGCAGAGAAAATGCATCCTTGTGTATCTTCGATTCTTAAGAATGATTTTTACGTAGATGATTGCTTATCTGGTTCGAGTAATTTACCCGAAGCAATTGATATCTGTTCTAAACTGTCGCAGTTGTTGGCAGAACATGGATTCTATTTGAGGAAATGGAGGTCCAACTGTTCTAAACTTCTCGAAAATTTATCTATTGATCAGAGAGAAGCAAGTGACTTAGAAATCCATTCAGATGATTGTGCTAAAACATTGGGGATTCTTTGGAACTCTACAGAGGACATATTTTTATTTAATATATCCATTAATTTTGGAACTGAAATTACCAAGAGAATTTTCATCTCACAATCCTCTAAAATTTTTGACCCACTTGGTTTGCTATCTCCATGCACAGTCATGCTGAAAATGTTTTATCAGCGTCTGTGGCTGCTGAAACTTGAGTGGGATGCTCCACTTCCCAAAGAATGGATAGACAAATTGCTACGATTTCAAGAAGAACTTAAGACTCTCATTGATCTTCAGATTCCCAGGTGGCTCCGTGAAACTGAGAAAAGTATTTGTCTTCAAGGTTTTTGTGACGCCTCGGAATCTACTTATGCTGCCGTCATCTACTGTGTTCAACCCATATCTTCTGATAGGAATGAAGTGAACTTAGTGGTTGCTAAAACTAAGGTAGCTCCCATTAAACAAGTGTCTCTACCTAGACTGGAACTTCTAGGTGCATTACTACTTGCCAGACTTTTCAAGACTGTGAAGGATGTTTTTTCCAGTTATGACATTTCTTTCCAGGCCTGGTCGGACTCCAAAGTGGTTCTAAGTTGGCTAGCAGATCACCCTAGAAGATGGAAACTGTTTGTAGCAAACAGAACTTCTGAAATTCTAGACGTTATATCTTACCAGCAATGGAGTTATATTCCATCAAAAGATAATCCTGCTGACATTCCTTCTAGAGGTATTGATCCAAAACATCTCCAGAACTCCTCTCTTTGGTGGCATGGGCCATCATTCTTGAAGCTAAACAGTTCAAATTGGCCTCTACAATCTTTTAGCGATGATGAGACTGGTGATTATGCTACTGTATTTGCTGAACAAAAGACAAAATCTATATTCAGTACTGTAGTTCAGTTAACTAATGACACTGTGGACAATTTATTTCAGACCTGTTCTTCTTTATCTAAAATAGTAAATGTAATCTCTTTGTGTTTAAGATTTATTTCTAGGTGTAAAAAAAGAACGTCTGCTCATGATGAAAAGATGTTGCGAAGTCCATCATTTGTTCCTCCATAAACAAGTAAACGGCAGGCAGTTATGAAATTAATTATTAAGTGGATTCAGTTTGTGTGTTTTCAGGATGATTTGAAATTGATTAGGAACAGTGTATCTTTAAACCCTAAAAGTGTTTTGATTTCACTCTCTCCTTTTTTGGATAATGATGGTATTTTACGGGAGGGAGGTCGGTTGCAAAATTCTGATTTGGCTTTTAATGTTAAGCATCCTATAATTATTCCAGGTGAACATAAATTTGCCTTTTTGCTTGTTAAGCAATACCATATAACATATATGCATGCTGGTCCTAGTTTACTGGCTAATATTTTAAAACAAAACTATTGGATAGTAAAGGGTAAAAAACTTATTCATTCTTTTATCCATAAATGTATAAACTGTCACAGATATAAATTATCATCGAATAGTCAACTAATGAGAAATCTTCCAAAACAAAGGGTAACGCTTGAAAGACCATTTCTTAGTACAGGCATTGATTATGCTGGACCTGTAATTTTAAAATGTTACAAAGGTCGTTGTGTGAGGACTACAAAGGGTTACATAGCTCTTTTTGTATGTCTAGCAACCAAAGCTTATCATATTGAAGCAGTTAGTGATTTAACGGCTGATTCTTTTATTGCAGCTCTCAGGCGATTTGTATCCAGACGAGGTGCGCCTAAAAATTTATTCTCGGATAATGGCACAAATTTTGTGGGTGCTAAAAGAAAGCTATCTGAATTACATAATATTTTATTTTCACTTAATGGTAATAAAATTATTACAAATTATTTGGCTCAAACCACAATGGAATGGAAAATGATTCCCCCTGCTTCTCCCCACTTCGGTGGTTTGTGGGAATCTGGGATTAAATCTATAAAATTTCACCTGAAAGGTATGAGTGGAGAAACCAAGTTAACATTTGAAAGGTTAACTACTCTCTTGACTCAAATTGAGGCTGTTTAAAATTCTCGTCCTTTTTGTAAAATTAATCATGCTGATGTATCTAATTTAAATGCCTTGACACCATCTCATTTCTTAACTGGAGATGTCATTACTAGTATTCCTGAAGATAATTCAATTAATAAGGTTAAGTCCTCTATTTTAAAACGATGGGAATTGTTGCAACAAATGAAGCAAGGTTTTTGGAAGAGGTACTATAAGGAATATTTAAATTCTTTACAACAGAGATATAAATGGAAAGAAAGAGTTCCAAATTTGTCTATAGGTGATCTTGTATTAGTCAAGGAGGACAACATGCCTCCTGGTGTTTGGCCATTAGGTCGCATTTCTGAGATTCATCCTGGCAAAGACGGTCACGTTAGAGTTGCAACAGTGAAGACTGTAAATGGCTATTTCAGAAGACCTATTGTAAAACTGTCACCTTTGCCATTGTGCCAAGAATAAACAATTCTTGACAGGGTGGGAGTATGTTGGATGTATTTGTAATTTTATTATTATTGTCTTTATTTTTTATTATTTTTGTTCTCGTGTTCATTTTTTGTGTTTCTGTATTGTCTCTGTGTTCTTTTAATATCATTTAAATGTATGTTACTGTATCTGGCAACAAGTTTAATATTCAAGTATTATTACTGTGTTTTGGCAACGGCTAGTTTATGTATTCATTCACTTGAGCCGCACCCAACTGCTGGCGTTTTGTAACAGCTCTTTCTAAAATAAAAATTAAACGTGTTTACACTTTTAGAAGATTTTAATTTGATCTACAGCGATCAGTAAGTGTTTTCAATAGAACTACGCTATTTTTTGAAACCACAAAACTAACGTGAACATTTTCAGAAGTTTCAACGCTTAGATACGTGACTGGGCCATACGCTTTTAAACTAGCGTCTGTAAATAAATGTAATTCCAAATGGTCTATTTTATCATTTACACATTCATTTACATAATAACGCGGAACAGAAGAAAAAAATCATCAATTTGGTCATTTCCTCACACCAATTCCTCCAAAGTAAACTCGAATCTTCTGGAAAATGGTCATCCTAATTTATTCCCAAACACCAGACTTTCTGCATCAAAATTGTTATTCTCAAAGTAAAAGGGCCGAGGAATCCTACCGGATCGAATATCCTACCTAACACTTGTAGGATGGATCTTTTAGTATCAGTCCTTCTAGTAACAGATTCAATTAATTTCTCGACATCAAAGTAAAGTAAATCCTTGACACTATTCCACGCTATTCCTAAGACTTTAATTGTAAATTTTTCGGGTCCGATTATTTCCGATTTGTCATCGACCTTTATACCTTTTTCTTTCCCCAAATTACTCAAGATTTCAGAATTTGTGTGTCATTTATGCAGTTTAAAACCAGCTTCTTCTAAAATTTCGAATGACTGAAAAGAAATAAGCAAAGAAATAGAAAATGCTTCTTGTACAGTATTACAGCTACCGATAATGTCATCAACATAGATATTTCTATCCAAAAAATCAACAGTCCCTGGAAATTTTGCTAAATATTTTTTCAAATGATATTTAATGGTAGCTGCAAGCAAAAAGGGACAAGTCCGAACAAGACTCTTGTAAATCTGTAAGTTAAGGGAGTTTTAAATTCATCAAAAGGATCATGAGTAAATAAAAAACGGGTTACATCTCTATCCTTTTTTCAATTTTGATTTGCAAAAACTCCTGTTTCATATCTGTAGTAAATGCTATTGGTTTTAGTCGAAAAAGTAACAAAATAGGGAACATTTCTGGATGTAAATTAGGTCTGGTAAATAAACAATTTTTGAAGGATGGTGAATTCGATTCATGAGATGAAGAATAGAAAACGATGCGCAACTTGCTTGAAACGCGATTGTTTCGTATTATTTCCCTATGAGATAGATTAAATGTTGCGTTTTCCATCACTTCAGGATTTTCAAGTAATTCAATAATACCTCTTTGTAAATAATCCTTTACTACTTTCGAGTATTCAAAATTTAAATCAGGATTTCGAATAAATATTATTCCGAGTTTCACGAATCTTTTTTCTGCTACGATTTGGTTGTCTTTTAATCACTCTATATTGGTTTTCCATGGTAACTCCACACGATATCTCTTCGATACTTTATAGTATTCAATATTCAATCAAAATGTTTCGTTATTTGATTCTCAGAAAAGTCAGGTTTCTGTTTAGTTTTAATTAATCCAGAAGTTTCGAGATCCCAAAATTTTTCAATTGTCCTGAAATTAGATTTTCCTTTACTATTACATTTAGAGCGAGTGAGGCTTGATTCTCGCTGTTTCGACCCTGAAAGCACCAACCGAATATGGTTTCGACAGCTACCAATTTCTCACTCAGGTGCTTAATATTTCCAGTAACTATGTCATAATAATAATCTACCCCTGTTAGTAAAGTAATGAGTTCATGATTGGAAGATCCAAAGGACCAAATTTTCTAATTGAAATGTAGTGATAGTATCGCTTGATTCAGGAGGGGGGATATTAGATGCCGAAATTTCATCTGAGACCAAAACCTCTCATTTTATTTTCGCATCAAGCGAAACTTTATTTTTAAGTGTTAACTTCACTACATCATACTCTTTTTTTATGGGAGTTTTGTTTCCAAAGGTGTATACTGATAATTTTTCTCTTCTGATAATGTTAAGTCACAAATAATCTGATACTTTTTGAGTTAGAAAACTTCTCATTGCTCCACAGTCACAAAAGTAAATGAGAAATTACTTCTTTAGAATTATTCTCAATCTTTACAGTGCATATTTGCAGCAGAATTTTATTTTTCTTGTTGTAAGAAATTGTGGAAACGGCTGTTTCTTGTGCTTCTGATTCTTTCTTAACTGACTCAGATTTTTTGTTCACTTTAGAGAATTTTGATTTAAAGCAAATTGTCTCACTGTATCTTCTAAAACAAACTCTATAAGTTACATTCGAGAAACAATTTTTTATACAATGTTTCGGTGGAAGACACAAGAACATTTTCCCCGTTTTTTCAAGATCTCATTCTCTTCTTTTCAATGCTAATTTTAGGGCATTTTTCTGCTCGATGATTCAAATTGCAGAAAAAACAATGTTCCTGAGAACCCTTTTCATTATGGATGTATTATGAAGATGAACCATTTCGAATTTTATTCTGAGATTTAAATTTATTTTTGTGAGAATTGGCATAAGAATTAGTAGCCATGGTTTTCGTTTTCATTAAAAATGTTCTTTCTCTACATTCAATTTCAGCCTGAAGAAAATTCAACAAATCATTACTAACCGGACTTAATTTCCTACCTAAGCTTCTTCGTTTATACTCAAGAGCAAATTCAGTAGGAATAATTTTTATAACAACAGCAACAAGCATAGAACTATAACATTTCGTTTCCAAATCTAATCCCAGGTAGCACTGGCTGTAGGATAATATTGTACGATATTATATGATACTGAGCAATATTACACAATATTAAACAATATTGCAAATATTGATCAATATTGTACGGTATTTGTGTGCTACTAGGGATGCGTATAAACATCTAACATTTACTTCTATTTCACTAAGTAATTTTTTCAACCTTGGAATATCACTAGATTTATACACAGGAGACAGGTGCAATAATTTATCCATGTGGCCATCAATTATTACCTCTTTATTTCCGAATTTTTTCTTGTGAATCTCAACAGCAAAATTTTAATTTAATTCACTGATTTCAAAACCATCTATTGCTCGGTCAACCGAATCAGCCAAAAAGATCTTTAAGTAATTGAATTTTTCGATTTTTGAAAGTGAATCATTATCATATATCAAAATTCAAAACATATTCCAAAAGTTACTAAATTGAGTACAGTCACCATAAAATTTATTTATTATCAACCTAGGAAGTTTCACAACTTTATAGGTATTTACAGAAGCTGAATTTTGTTCCGTATCACAATGCACTAAAATGTTAACAGAGCTTTTCTTTTCCTTCAATTTCCAGTTAGCGCAAAATATCGTCTCAGTGATTTTATCAGAATATTCAAATGACGAGTTTAATTCAACCTCATATAAATCAAAAGTTGTTCCATTGAGCACAATGCTATTAATATTCTTCAATTCCTTTGATTTCGAAATCAGTAAATTAACACTTTCCTCAAGGGAATCAAAATCAGTTTTTTCTTCTTTTAAAGAGCTATCAATAGCTTTAATAAGTCTTGTAGCAGAGGATCTTAGTGCGGTTCGCACTTTTTTTATTCTTTTCCATCATGTCCATTTTTATTTTTAAAAAGGAATAAAAAATCTTTACCTTTAGCAGTCTTCGTGCGTTTGATGTGAGCTATTCCAATCCGAAATTCTTCAATTGTCAATATTCAACTAATAATTCGAGTTCCTTCTAAGTTCAAGGTAATTGTTAATTTTCCTGGCCTCTCCCGGCCGTAGCACCATGAAAAAAAAATATCTCAATCGCTTCAATTTCGAAGTAACAACTTTATTAATCAAACATAATCACGCTTCCAAAGTTCAAAAACACAGAACATGCATTCTTATTCCAGAAATCTCATGAGGGTAGGTAGGGAGCCAAAGGAGCGCCAAAGTGGCGGTTTATTGTCATTTCAATTCAATTTTTCCCCAACATCTGTATTGCCCTATTCATGAATAATATTAATGCTTCAAAATTTCCAATAATTCCATTGGTAATCAAATTGCTCGATGGAACTAATTTGTTCCACAATTTGCCATAAAATCTTAGCTGGAGAACAAAAATTAGTCGTGAAAAATATGAGTGCCAAATATTCTGCTAAATATTATATAAATATACTAAAGGATTTTTATAACATTTTAATTGGATGACTGAGAATTTGGATTTAAATTCATCGCAACGAATTCATTGTCAACCGATGAACATTTTTTGCCATATGTTTTATTCACTTCGCCTTGTTGATAATATTGCTAAAAGTATTGAAAATTAAAGATTTGATGAGCGAAATTTGATCAAGATTGAATATTATAAAATTTGAACCAAATGTCTGAAAATTTGTGAATATAGTTTTTGAAATTCTTTTCATTCAGTTCACAGTCTTCCACCTAAAAATTGTCGGCAGAATGCGATATCTCATTCACTTGTCGGATATGTTGCCAAAATAAATGCAAATTATGAGTAAAACGAACGACACTTTAATCAAATGTCTGAAAATCTGCAGACTTCTTCGACACTCGTCGCATTGATTTCATAGTTGGATGATCAAAAGATGAAAGCAAAATGAGCCTATCCACATATTATCTTGCTGGTTATGTTATCAAAAATAGTACAATTGACAAACTGAATGAATGACATTTGAATCGAATGTCTGATAATTTGCTTAACGTAATGTCTTCGACATCCATTACTTTCAGCTCTTAACCGATCTATCAAAGATTTTCCACAAAATACGGTATATAACCGACAACCCTATTAATTGTTTTCCAAATAATCTAAACAATTTAACCGTTACTTGGATATTTCAATTGATTACAATATATTAATTTCAAGGAGGTTTTTAAATAATCCTATTCGATAATGCGCGCTCTCTACAACCATCCTAAAATGGTAAACATTCTTGCCAACGAAATTCTGAATATCTCACCGACTCGGGAGGGCGAGAGGCTGCCGAAAGGGGGTCAATTGCCGCCCTCCTTCTACCACCGCCATTGTTGCAAACAGAAGCAAAATAAAGAATGACATCTTTCTAAATACCACGACAAATATAGTTGGCTGAATTTCTTCAACTCAAAAAAAACTCTCTAGGCGGAATGAAGTTCTCATATTTCGACTCATTTCAAGGACTCTTCTAATGAATGCTATTTTTCATAAATGTTGACTCACTGACAGAGGCGGCGATAACAGGGAGTCTAGGGGGCAATTGTCCCTGTCGTTAGCCTCTTGCACCCCGTCCCGTCGGCGAGATATTTAGAGTTTCGTCTGCAAAAATGTTCACCATTACAAGATGGTTAGAGAGAGCTGCGCATTATCGAATAGGATTATTTAAAAACCTCCTTGAAATTAATATATTGTAAACAATCGAAATATCCAAGTAATGATTAAATAGTTTAGACTATATTTGGCAAAATATTCGATAGAGTGGTAAATCAATAATATGCCGTATTTTCATAGACAATTTTTGATAGACCTAAAAATTGAAAATAATGGATATCGAAGACTTATGTTAAGCGGATTTTCAAACATCTGATTCAAATGTCATACATTCAATAATTTGTACTGCTTTTGATAATACAACCGACAAAGGTGATAGGATAATTTATTGACAATTTTTGATCAATCGACTATAAATGCGACGAATGTCGAAGAAGTCTACAGATTTCCGACATTTAATTAAATAAACGTTCATTTAACTTATAATTTACAATTATTTTGGTAATATATATGACAAGTGAATTAGATATTGCATAACATTTTTTTTACAAATGTACAATGATCGATGAAAGGAAGGACCAGTATCTGAATAAAAAAAAAGAATCTAAATAATACTTGATTTTCTTTAATTAAGTGTAAAATTAACTATTTTGAGTTATTTTGAAGCTAAATGAGAGATATTGTGCTTACCCCCCTGTCGGATTTGTCTTGTCTCCCCGTCGGCAAATAGCTGCTGCTGCTTCTGCTCACTGATAAACTAGATTGTTGTCCATGTAGGGTTCCCGAAACCTGCGAAGATTTTTTTTTTCTTCCTTCCTCTCTCTATGATAAAGGAAGAGATATTTTAAGCGCCAAATTAGGGTGCGTCCCCCTTTCTTTTGATTGAATTTGTGACTTTTCTCTTGATGGCTCTGTCATGAAAAAGGCCATTTTGGCTTACCTGTTGGAATTAGACAGATTTTGATCCTTGTTGTGATATTCGTGATCCTTACATTTGCCGGAGAGCACACTTTCCTTTTTTGTTTCCTTCCATTTTTAAATGATATGTTTTGCAATATTCGTGATCCTGGTTTCTGTTTAATCCGGCAAAAGCTAAGAATCGCTTTTCTGGAGCATACGTTGGAGAACACATTTTCATTCCTTCCTTATTAATTACAATAAATAATTTTTTTTTATTTTATACTAATTAATACATTTAACTAATGATATGATTGAAATAACATATATGTGGAGCAAATATTTAAAAATAACCATAACAAAATTATTTGTTATACAAAAAATTGTAGATTTTGTATCTGTACACTGCAGCAATCAAGCAAAAAGTGACATCACATGCACATCTTATTCTCCATTGTCAGGTCTTCAGAGAATAATACATCTGAGTTTGAGAGATAAATGTGTAAATCTTGCATAGACACAGTTGTGTGTTAATAACTTAAAACTATTTTTTGTTGTTTATTTAGATAAGAAAAAAGAAGCGCAGGAAATTTGTTCTCTAAGTTTTTTCATTCCCGCCTTTAACATGTATCTTCTGGATTTCACACTGTCTTACGGGAATTAGAGATGCATAATCCACCTTTTTTTTGAGTAACAAATAATTTCTCTATTGCTATTTTTAAATATTTGTTCCAAATATCTGTTATTTCAATCACATTTTTTAATTAAAAATTATTAATTATTATTAAATTTAAAATTTATTAATTATAATTAATACTCAATTTAATAATGTAAGAAACATGTGGTTGAATTAATTTATCTATTTCAACTTATTCTTTAAAATTCTTTTTCAATACTATTTATTTATTAGAATAAAGAATTTTCTGAAAGCGTTAAATTAAAAATAAATGTCATTTATTTAAAATTTTCAATTTATTTCTAAATTCTACCAATAGATGGCGCCAAAAAAGTAAATAAACTTTAATGGGACTCATGTGTAGCCGTCCAGAGACCTGCGACTAACGTCACAGGCAATACAATGATCTTCATAGGATTAGAATAGCGGATTGTAAAATGCGAATATTGGAAAGTCAAGGTCGCTACAAGTGAGGGGAGGGGTAACTAATCACTTTACAGTGAAATTATCGGAAAGTGAGAAGTCAGTCACGGTTCGGACAGATTTCAGTGATATGCAATTCAGTGTTACGATTATTCCAAGAATAACCAGTCCGGTCACTTTTCAATCCATTTACAGATTTCTCCTATTATCTTTATTCCCGTTAAGGAGACGGCACCCTGAGGACACTAGGGAAGAATGCCTTATGTTTCTAGGAGTTCCTTTCCTCCCCCTGGAGGATCGGGCATCACTTGACACCTTTCTTTTCTTTCAGAGTTGTCGACTCAGGCCGTTTTGAGATAGTATATTGTCAATACGGGGAGTTGTAACAATTTGCGATTTTAGGTTGAAAGAAATTCACTATTTTTATTCCTCTTTCACTTACAACACATTTGCCTATAGCCAAATTTAAGATTTTACATTAATATCGTACATAAAATTGAATTCGACTGGCTCCTTCAATGTCTTTTTGGACAATTCATTAAAAAATAAGACTATCGTGTATTAATTTTTAAGAATTATGAATACAATTTTGTTTTATTATTCAATATATTTTTCAGTGCTTGAGGGTAAAGTTACCATTACTGAGATATCAACACAATATTGCGAATAATTTACTTGAATTTCAAATTGCAGTTTTTGATAATTCTATTTCATTTTTTGCCGTTTTTGACAACAAAGCATTGTCTAGTGTTTATCATAAGGTTTCATGGTGCATTAACTGGAGAATGATTAATTTTATATAAATAATTTTTTTAAGTTTGTTATTTTTTACGCATTATACAATAAAGAGATCTCATATTCATTTTTGTTAAATACATTTTGAACAAAAACAAAGGTTTTGTGTAAATATTTCTCATTCAAAATGAATAGTTCAATGGGTGTAATTTCAAAGATCGTTGTAAAAGAAATCATTCCTTTATTGTATAGAATTAGAAATAATCATTAGATGAATTGATTATTCTAAGCATAACTAATTTTATATTCATTTTATCGGCTTCTTGTATTCTTTAAAAAATATTTTGAAAAATATGTATAACAACTCTTTTTTTCTAAAATGTCTGTTTTAAATATAATTTTAAGGAATGGATGACGTAATATATTTATCTATTGCTTTGAAAAAGAGATTCTTTTAAAATTAAATTTTTCCATTTCCAACATAGTTTGATATTTGGTACATCATTTACTACTTTTAAGTGTCACAAATTTAGTAAAGATATTATTTTCCGCTTCTGGACAATAGAGGAAAATTAATTCCACCCCCCTGGAAACGGTGTCAATGTTGCTTATTGCGTCGTATTTTCGCTTTGTCAGAATATATCATTCTTTTTTTGTATTTCTGAGAAATATAAAAATCACCTTATAATTTCAAAACGCAGCAATTCTGTGTGGGAATTGGGAATCATTTTTTAATTGTTATGTATAACATTACATAAAACTTGCTTAAAAATATATTTATAATTTTGGCTTTTATGAGGTTCTAGCTGTTATAAATTAAACGTGTCTGATCTTTTGAACTTTAAAAAAAATGTAAACTTATTAAAATATTTTTATTTCATATAAGGGTAAAATTATTTCTCAAAATTGGAGGGAAAGATTTATTTCCTGAAAAAAAAATGTATATATTTGCATAAATTTTATATGGGGCGAATTTATTTCTTATTCTGCTATTACTTTGTGTGTATGTATTTTTAAGAATAACTAAAACTGTTTTTTTTCATATTATCGAAAAAATAGTATTGTTAAAATATTTTATAACCATTAATGAATTAAAATCTTGATCATTTACTCTGCTATTATCATATCACATTTCTTCAAAGTAAAAGGTCATGAACACTAAATTTACTTCTCGTAACCTCCGAAAAATAAGAATTTATTAAGTTAATTTTTTTAAATTTTTTTCATTAATAGTCTTATTCTACTACACTATTCTGCAAGTTTACCGTCGAAGGGCTTGGACTAGTAAATTTTTTTACAATTTTTCTATGAATAAAATTTTCTACTGCATTGCCATTAAGGAAATATATATATATTCTTTTGTGTTCATAAAAATTGAGAAGAAAATAATTTGGTTTTACAATAAAATAATAACTAAGACTTATAAGATGTACAACTGCATTAAATTTCAAATTATAACTAATGGCATTATTCAATAAGGGACAAATCTAGTAATTAATATCATTACCTGGAATAAAATTAAATATCAAATTTAAAAAAATCTCTAGTGTCCATCCAAACATCATTTAAACACATTTTCAGAATACTTTATAAACTTTCTTTTTTGCTTAAAATCGAATAGTCTTCAGCGACTTTGTATTTAACTTCATTCATTTTTTTAACATTAAGTCAGCTAAATTATATTTTGAGAACATTTTGAATCGAAATTTACAATAATCACAATCAAGATTAATAAATTAAATATATTCACCAGCGGTTTAAAAGAGAAATTCTTAAAAACTATCAATTTCAAATTTAGTAAATAATAAAATGAAATTTTTTTCCTTACAATTGTCTTTTTTTAATTTAAAACTATAGCTTTTAAAGATGCAATAAGCAGAAAACTAAATAAACCTGCAAATATCAGAAAGAGTCATTTAGAAAAAACCTACTCAAATCTCCGCATGTGTTAGGTAATTGCCTATTTAAAAAGAATATATTGATCCTTTTCTTCAGATAGTTTTTCCTGGAAATGGAGTCCGGAATTCAAAGAGGCAAAATGAGTAAATCCACGAAGTGGGCGAATGAAGGTCAGACTTCCCCAGCACAAAACATTTGCTAATTTTCCGTAAACCTTTTGCCCAAGCACCAATTTTAATCAATAGGAATTTTGAACACTGATTTGCTTCATATTTAACACATTTTGAAAAACAGATGGAAAAGTATCGGAATGAAATTTCATTTTAACCTTTAGGTTGCGGGAACCCAAACTCGGAAAAGTTACTTTGAATGCCGGCATTCAGTGAAGAAAGTTATCAGGTGCTTTTCCCTTCTTTAAAAAACGGTTGTTGTCCGATTTCAACCTCCTGTAGTGTTAATTAGTCATCTATTCTCCCCGTCTTAACCAGGTTCCTTTTTTGCGGTTTTACTGCATCTGGTCACTAGAAAAATCTTTTTATCGCTGTTTTTGTATTCCTTTTTCTGAAATCTTTGTTTACTAATTCCGTATGAAAAAGTTTTAAGTTAAATTTTATAATATTTTATAACTTATAAATAGAAATACTGCAGTACAATTATTTAGCATATTAAACAAATTGTTGTCAATTTTTCACTCATATTTGTGATTAAATAATTTTCTCAAAGCTTACTGAAGCTGTAAATTTAAATCTTATAAAGTTTGAACACATCATTGTGAATTTTAATTAATTTTTTTCTAACTCATTTATCTTTATTAAATGTAATTATTTATATATCACGTATAAATATCGTAGTTGATTTTTTTAAAAGTAATTTCAATTTCCCCCCCACAAAACACAGGTAAAAATTCTTTGATATTTTGTAAATTAAATGTATCTGCAAAATGTCAGATGATTGTCTGCTATTTTGTAGATTTGAATTAATTAATATTAACATATTGAGCACATAAAATCGAATATAATTTTTATTCCTAACATATTTTGGAAGGTTTTTAATATAAATTACTAATAATGTTTCTTTATTCTATTATCGATTCTTATAATTTAAATTGCTTTTTTTTCCTAGAATTTCAATTACTCAAAACAGTTTAATATTTTTGAAAATTACGCTCTAATTTCAAGACAATCAATAACCAATTTATAACGAACATTTCTTTTTCTACATAAAAATTTACTAATTTGCAGATAATCACCAGATTAAAGACATTAATTTTAAACAAAGTAAGATTAGATATGGTTTACTTAGAATTTGATATATAAGATTTCATTGCTATAAAATTATATTGAAAAGTAGTTAACATAAAAAAATCCTTCAAAAAATTCTTAATAAATAAAGCTAGCATTGTACTAGTAAATGATCAGCATTTGTTAGAATCTGCAGTTACTAACAAATGTTGCAGTATTTTTACAAGCATTTAGATTATCTTTCAGAATTGTTTAAAATTAAATCTAGAATTCCTGCCTTTTTCAACCAGTCACTTTATCTTATTTTATTTCAGTATAAATATTTCTGGAAAAATTTAAAAGTCTAGTAACTTTTCAGTGAATTAAAATGAAGGAATAAATATTTTAATATTTCTCTTCTGATTTTGGAATGCCTAAAAAGCTACTAATTATAATTCTTGATAAATTTTAAGAGCCTCTTCCAATTTTTTAAAATTAGAATTATAACTCTTAATGAATGATTGATTATAAATAATTAAAGAAGTTTTCATAAATCATGAAAAATAATGATGAAATTTACAGCTTGCTTAAAAATTAAAACCCAAATATATTTTTAGCATGAATATATCGTTCAAGCATTAAACTTTAAAGCTAAGAAATTGCAAGTTGCCAATTCTTTAATATTGTGTTAAAATAGTACATTAATGACTGGGAGGTATATATGCCAGAGGTTTCAGTCATGGAAGAGGAAGCAGGCTTGAAGATAAAACAGTTTTCTAACTTTTCAATGTAAAATATAATGACAAGGTGAAAAAAAAAACCAATCCGAGATTCAATTTAGTTTTTCTGCACTGTGACGAATTGGGATCAAAGATGTAACAAGTTATCTAGAACGCCAATAATTTTCACTAAACCATTCCATCCAAAATGAAATTTCAAGTAATTCTTGATTAAAAAATCTATCATTTTAATAAAATTATAAAAGCATATTATTATAAAACTATAAAATTTTATTAAATTTAAAAAATTAATAATTTACAATGTTAAAAAAGGAAATCCAAACTCGTTGCTGGTACAACAGTTGTATCGACCCGTAAGGAAAGTTAAAAAAATTCTTGGTACAGCAGTGGTACCGCTTGTAAGCTAGAGGATAAAATGAAATTTCATTCAGATAATTATCCATTGGGTTTTCAAAGTGTGTTAAATATGAAACATAGAAATGTTCAAAACTCTTATTGATTAAAATTGGTGCGTGGGTAAAAGGTTTACTGAAAATTAGCAAATGTTTTGAGCTCGGGAGGTCTGTTATTCGTGGGTTTACTCCTCATTTTACTACCTTTTATGACTCCATTTCCGGGAAAAACTATCTGAAAAAGAGGATCAATATCTTTCTTTTAAATAGGCAATTACCTAACACATGCGGAGATTTGAGTAGGTTTTTTCTATATGACTCTTTCAGATATTTGCAGGTTTACTTAGTTTTCTGCTTATAGCATCTTTAAAAGCTATAGTTTTAAATTTAAAAAAAAAAACAACATTTGTAATGAAAATAATTTTATTTTATTATTTACTAAATTTGAAATTGATAATTTTTAAGAATCTCTTTTTTCAAACCGCTGGTGAATATATTTGATTCATTATTCTTGATTGCGATTATTGTAAATTTCAATGCAAAAAGTTCTCAAAAACATAATTTATCTGACTTAATGTTAAAGAAATGAATGAAGTTAAAATAAAAAGTCGCAGGAGACTATACGATTTTATGCAAAAAAAAAAGTTCATAAAATATTCGGAAAATGTATTTAAATGACATTTGAATGGACACTAGGCATTTTTTTTTATCTAATTTAAAATTTTATTCCAGGCAATAATATTAACTATTAAACTTGTCGCTTATCGTATAATACCATTTGTTATTATTTGTATTTTAATGCAATTGTACATCTTATAAGTCTTACTTAGTTATTATTTAATTCTAAATCAAATTATTTTCTTCTTTATTTTTTAGGAACACAAAAGAATATATGCATTCACTTAATGACAATGCATTAGGAAATTTAACCCATAGAAAATTGTAAAAATTGTAAAAAATCTAAGCCCTTCCACGGTAATCGCAGAATAGTGTAGTAAAATAAGGCTATTAATAAAAAAAACTTAAAATTTTTTTATTT
Source organism: Argiope argentata (assembly GCA_026289955.1). Classification (NCBI taxonomy): domain Eukaryota; kingdom Metazoa; phylum Arthropoda; class Arachnida; order Araneae; family Araneidae; genus Argiope; species Argiope argentata. The sequence goes on along the minus strand of JAOUZG010008684.1, from coordinate 1,072,954 downwards.
CGTAAAAACCATATTTTTCTGGAGGTTACGTGAAGCAAACTTAGTATTTGCCGCATTTTATTATGAAAGAAAGTGATATGATAATGGCAGAGTAAATAGTAAAGATTTTAATTCATTAATGATTATAAAATATTTTAACATTCTTTTTTTCGATAATATGAAAAAAAAACAGTTTTAGTTATTCTTAAAAATACATACACACAAAGTACTAGCAGAATAAGAAATAAATTCATCCCATATAAAAATTATACAAATATATATATATATTTTGTTTTGTTTTAGCAAATAAATCTTTCACCATAATTTTGAGAAATACTTTTACCATTATATGAAATAAAAAAAGGTTTTAATAGTTTTAAAATTTTTTAAAAAAATGTACAAAAGATCGGACACATTTAATTTATGACAGCTAGAACCTCATCAAAGAAAAGATTTATGCAGAAAGTTTTATGCAGTGTTATACATAACAATTGAAAAACGATTTCCAATTCCCACACAGAATGGCTGCGTTTTGAAATTATAAGGTGTGGTGGGGGTGTTCGGGGGTTCTAATGAAGTATGTTTAGTGTAACAATTATTTATTAGGAAAAAAGGTAAGTCACACACAACACAAGAGAATTTTAACAAATTACACAAACACATAGAAAAGTTTAAGATGCGTCCATGCCCGTTGCTTGAGCTTTACTGGTGTGTTCGAGGTTTGCGCTCATTAGTCTAGGTGGCGCAGCAGTTCCGGTTACAGTCAATAGTGGCTGCTACAAAGGTAATTTAATTTTTTTTAGAAATAGAAAAAAGAGATGATCTATTCTCACAAAGCGAAAATACGACGCGATAAGCAACAGTGACGCTGTTCCCAGGTGGCTGGAATTAATTTTCCTCTATTGTCCTGAAGGGGAAAACCATATCTTTACCAAATTTGCGACATTTAAAAGTAGTAAATGTAGCAAATATTAAACAAAGCAGGAAATGGAGAAATTTAATTTTAAAAGAATCCCCTTTCACAGCAATGGATAAATATGTTACATCATCCATTCCTTAAAATTATATTTAAAACAATCGTTTTAGAAAAAAATAGGTTTATATCTTTGTTTCAAAACATTTTTTGAGAATACAAAAAGCCGATAAATTGAATATAAAATTATACTTAGAATAATCCATTCATCTAATTATTATTTCTAATTCTATACAAGAAAGGAAAGATTTCCTTTACAACGATCTTTGAAATCACATCCATAAAACTATGTATTTTGTATAAGAAATATTAACATGAAAGCATTTTTTTTTCAAAATATGTTTAAAAAAATGAATATGACATTTCTTTATTGTATAATAAGTAAAAAATAACAAACTTAAAAAAATTATTAATATAAAATTATTCATTCTCCAATTAATGCACCACAAAACCTCATGATAAAAACTAGGCAATACTTCGTTTTCAAAAACGTTAAAAATGAGATAGAATTATCAAAAACTGCAATTTGAAATTCAAATAAATTATTCGCAATATTGTGTTGATATCTCAGTAATGGTAACTTTACCCTCAAGCACTGAAAAATGTATTGAATAATAAAAATAAATATTGTATTCATAATTCTTAAAAATTAATACACGATATTCTTATTTTTTAATGAATGGGTCAAAAAGACGTTGAAGAAGCCAGTCGAATTCCATTTTATGCACGATATTAATGTAAAATCTTAAATTTGGCTGTAGGCAAATGTGTTGAAAGTGAAAGAGGAATAAAAATAGCGGATTTCTTTGAACTTAAAATCGCAAATTGTTACAACTCCCCGTATTGACAATATGCTATCTCAAAATGGCCTGAGCCGACAGTTCAGAAAGAAAAGAAAGGTATCAAGTGATCCCCAACTCTCCCGTAGGAGGAATTTAAGTCCCAGAAACACAAAGCATTCTCCCCTTGTCTCCTCAAGGTACCGTATCCTTAACGGGAATAAAGATAAAAGGAGAAATCTTTGAATGGATTGAAAAGTGACCGGACTGGTTATTCTTTGAATAATCATAACACTGAATTGCATATCACTGAAATCTATCCGAACAGTGACTTCTGACTTTCCGATAATTTCACTGTAAAGTGATTAGTTACTCCTCCCCTCAATCGTAGCGACCTTGACTTTCCAATATTCGCATTTGACAATCCGCTATCCTATGAAGATCAATGTTAGTCGTAGAATGACCTCCAAGAGATAAGGCCTCCTGGCTTACTTCTCTGGCACCATCTATTGGTAAAATTTAGAAATAAAACGAAAATTTTAAATAATTGACATTTATTTTTAATTCAACGCTTTCAGAAAATTCTTTACTCTAATATATAACTTAAATAAATAGTATTGAAAAAGAATTTTAAAGAATAAGTTGAAATAGATAAATTAATTCAACCACGTGTTTCTTACATCATTAAATTATTAATTATAATTAATAAATTTTAAATTTAATAATAATTAATAATTTTTTATTAAAAAATGTGATTGAAATAACAGATATTTGGAACAAATATTTAAAAATAGCAATATCAAAATTATTTGTTACTCAAAAAAAGGTGGATTATGCATCTCTAGAGATGAATAATCCATCTTTTTTTGAGTAACAAATAATTTCGCTATTGCTATTTTTAAATATTTGTTCCAAATATCTGTTATTTCAATCATATTATTAATTAAAAATTATTAATTATAATTAAATTTAAAATTTATTAATTATAATTAAAAATTAATTTACTAATGTAAGAAACACGTGTTTGAATTAATTTATTTATTTCAGCTTACTTTTTAAATTTTTTTCAACAATATTTATTTAATTATTTATTGGATTATTCTGAAAAAGTTGAATTAAAAATAAATGTCATTTCTTTAAAATGTTTACATTAGTTCTAAATTCTACCAATAGATGGCGCCAAAAAAGGAAACAAAATTATACCATCTCAGGAACTCATGTAACAGGCAGTTGAAAATGACTCTTATCGGATAGCACATTGTTAAATGCGAATATTCGAAAGTCAAGGTCACTATCAGTGTGAGGCCCGCTGTAATTTATAACTTTGCAGCGACTTCACTGAAAAGTGAGAAGTCGCTGCTCCGATAGATTTCAGTGATATGCAATTCAGTGCTACGATTATTCCGAGAATACCAGTCAGGTCACTTTTCAATCCATTCACAGATTTCTCCTTTTATCTTTCTTCCCGTAAAAGAGACAGCACCCTGAGGGCACAAGGGGAGAATGCTTTGTGTTTCTAGAATATCCTTTCCTCCCCCGGGAGGGTCGAGGATCACTCGATACCCTGCTTTTCTTTGAGAGCTGTCGGCTCAAGACATTTTGAGACAGCATATTGTCAACACAGGGAGTTGTAACAATTTGCGATTTTAGGTTGAAAGAAATCCACTATTCTTTTTACTCCTCTTTCACTTACAACACATTTCCCTACAGCCAACTTTAAGATTTTACATTACTATCGAGCATGAAATTGAATTCGACTGGCTCCTTCAATGACTTTTTGGTCCATTCATTAAAAAATAAGACTATCGTGTATTAAATCTTAAGAATTATGAATACAATATTTTTTTTATTATTCAATACATTTTTCATTTCTTGAGGGTAAAGTTATCATTACTGAGATATCAACACAATATTGTGAATAATTTACTTGAATTTCAAATTGCAGTTTTTGATAATTCTATCTCATTTTTTGCCGTTTTTGACAACAAAGCATTGTCTAGTGTTTATCATGAAGTTTCATGGTGCATTAACTGGAGAATGATTAATTTTATATTAATAATTTTTTAAGTAGGTTATTTTTTACGCATTATACGATTAAGAGGTTTTATATTCATTTTTGTTAAACATATTTTGAAGAAAAAAAAAGAAGAAAGCTTTCGTGTAAATATTTCTCATACAAAATGCATAGTTTTATGGATGTGATTTCAAAGATCGTTATAAAGGAAATCATTCCTTTCTTGTATAGAATTAGAAATAATCATTAGATGAATGGATTATTCTAAGTATATCTAATTTTATATTCATTTTATCGGCTTTTTGTATTCCTAAAAAAATATTTTTTTAAAAAAGATATAACCTTATTTTTTTTTCTAAAATGATTGTTTTAAATATAATTTTAAAGAAAGAATGAAGTAATATATTTATCCAATGCTCTGAAAGGGGATTTTTTTAATTAAATTTCTCCATTTCCTACATTGTTTAATATTTGCTACATTTACTACTTTTAAATGTCCCAAATTTGGTAAAGATATTGTTTTCCCCTTCTGGACAGTAGAGGAAAATTAATTCCAGCCACCTGGAAGCAGCGTCACTGTTGCTTATTGCGTCGTATTTCCGCTTTGTGAGAATAGATCATTCTTTTTTTTTTTCTATTTCTAAGAAAAATTAAAATTACCTTATAATTTCAAAACGTAGCCATTCTGTGTGGGAATAGGAAATCGTTATTAAATTGTTATGTATAACACTGCATAAAACTTGCTTAAATAATACATTTATAATTTTTTCTTTGATGAGGTTCTAGCTCTCATAAATTAAATGTGTCCGATCTTTTGTACTTTTTAAAAAATTTTTTTAACCTATTAAAACATTTTTATTTCATATAATGGTAAAATTATTTCTCAAAATTATGGTGAAAGATTTATTACCTAAAACAAAAAAAAAATGTATATATTTGCGTAATTTTTATATGGGATGAATTTATTTCTTATTTTGCTATTAATTTGTGCGTGTGTATTTTTAAGAATAACTAAAACTGGTCTGATTTCATAGTATCGAAAAAAAAGAGTGTTAAAATATATTATAACCATTAATGAATAAAAATATTTATTATATACCCTGCCATTATCATACGCATTTCTTCATAGTAAAATGTCTCCAATACAAAGTTTGCTTCTCGTAAGCTCCAGAAAAATAAGGTTTTTACGAAATAATTTTTTTTTAAATTTTTTTTTTCATATTAATAGTTTTATTTTACTACACTATTCTACAAGTTTACCGTAGAAGGGCTTGGGCTTTTAACATTCTTACAATTTCTCTAAGGGTTAAATTTCCAAATGCATTATCATTAAGTGAATGCATATATTCTTTTGTGTTCATAAAAATAAAGAAGAAAATAATTTGATTTTACAATTAAATAATAACTAAGTAAAACTTATAAGATGTAAAACTGCATTAAAATTCAAATTATAACAAATGGTATTATACAATAAGTGACAAGTTCAATAATTAATATATTTGCCTGGAATAAAATTTTAAATCAGTTAAAAAATCCCTAGTGTCCATCCAAATGTCATTTAAACACATTTTCCGAATATTTTATGAACTTTCTTTTTTGCATAAAATCGCATAGTCTCCTGCGACTTATTTGCCATTAAGCCAGGTAAATTATGTTTTGAGAACATTTTGAATTGAAATTTACAATAATCACAATCAAGATTAATGAATCAAATATATTCACCAGAGATTTAAAAAAGAGATTCTTAAAAACTATCAATTTCAAATTTAGTAAATTATAAAATAAAATTATTCTCATAGTAATTGCTTTCTTTATTTAAAACTACAGACTTTAAAGATACAATAAGCCGAAAATTAAATAAAACCGCAAATATCAGAAAGAGTCGCACAGAAAAAAACCTATTCAAATCTCCGCATGTGTTAGGTAATTGCCTATTTAAAAGAAAGATATTGATCCTCTTTTTCAGATAATTTTTCCCGGAAATGGAATCATAAAAGGAAGTAAAATGAGGAGTAAACCCACGAAGAGGGTGAATGAAGGACAGACCTCCCAAGCACAAAACATTTGCTAATTTTCAGTAAACCTTTTACCCACGCACCAATTTTAATCAATAGGAGTTTTGAACTTTAGTATGTTTCATATTTAACACACTTTGAAAAACCAATGGAAAATTATCTGAAAGAAATTTCATTTTAACCTCTAGCTTAAGAGCGGTACAAGTGCTTTAGAAAGAACTTTTTTACCTTTTCTTACGGTTACAACTGTTGTACCAGCAACGAGTTTGGATTTCGTTCCCCCATTTGAATTTCCGGCGAACCGTAATTGCCTCTAAAAATTCCTTCCTTTAGGCTACACCCCTTAGGGTCAGGAGGTTTTGTCCAGCTGTAGTTATAATCACTGTTGGCGCTAGTGAGTTTTGTGGACCCTTCTTTGGCGACATTTTTTAAGTAACACTAATGAGAGCTCAAGAATAAATTTGCTTTTAACTTAATAAAATTTTATTCTAATATGCGTTTATAATTATATTCAAATGATAAATTTTTTAATCAAGAATTATTTAAAATTTCATTTTTTGATGGACTGGTTTTGTGAAGATTATCGGCGCCCTAGATAACTTGTTACATCCTTGATGCAAATTCGTCACAGTGCAGAAAAAATAAATTGAACCTCGGATTGGGTTTTTTCGAATCGTCATTATATTTTATATAATGATTATTTTATATTTTATATAAATATTAAAATCTTTATTCCTTCATTTTAATGAAAGTTACTAGACATTAAAATTTTTCCAGAAATATTTGTACTGAAACCATATAAATTAATAGGAATTCTAGATTTAATTTTAAGCATTTTTGAAAGATAATCTAAATAATCGGCTTACAAAAAATATTTGTAGTTAATAACAAATGCTGATCGTTTAGAATTCTAGCCTTATTTATTAAAGATTTTTAAAAAGTTTTTATAACTACTTTTTAATATAATTTTATTGCAATGAAATCTTATATATCAAATTCTAAGTAAACCATATATAATCTTACTCTGTTTAAATTAATCTTCTTTAATCTGGTGATTACCTACAAATTAATAAATTTTTATGTATTAAAAATCGTTTTAAATCGGCTATTGATTGTTTAGAAAATGAAGCGTACTTTTCAGAAATATGACATTGTTATGAGTAATTGAAATTCTCGGAAAAAAATCACTATAAATTGTAAGAAGCGACAGTAGAACAAAGAAATGTTACTAGTAATTTATATTAAAAACCGTTCGAAATATGTTAGAAATAAAAATTATATCCGATTTTATAAGCTCAATATATTGATATTTAAAAAATTCAAATCTACAAAATAGCAGAAAATCCCCTGCTACTTTGGAGATATATTTAATTTACAAAATAGCAAATGATTGTTATATGTGTTTTGTGCAAAGAAATGAAAATATTTTCAAAAAAATCAAGTACGACATTTATGCATGATATATAAATTGTTGCATTTAATAAAGATAAATGAGACAGAAGAAACTTTTTAAGAATTAAATTTACAGCTTCAGTAAGGCTTGAGAAATTTATTTAATCACAAATATGATTGAAAAATTGACAACAATTTGTTTATGTGCTAAATAACTATAACGCATTCATTTGAGTTTTACAAGTTATTTAATAACTTAAAATTTAATTCATTACTCTTTCATGCGCAATTAGTAAAAAAAAAATTTCCAGAAAAAGAAAACAAAAACTGCGATAAAAAGCTTTTTCTAGGGAGTCAGAAGCAGTAAAACCACAAAAAAGCAACCTAGTTAAAACGGAGAGGACAGATGACCAATTAACACCACGGGGAAGGGGAAAGCAGTTGTTATCTTTCTTAATTGAATGCCCGCATTCAAAGTAACTTTTCCGAATTTCGGTTCCCGCAACCTAAAGATTAAATAATACTTTTCCAATTCCTTCACATTTTAAATCTTAATTCTTATAGAAAAAATTGACATGTTTTGAAGAAAATTAATTTTAAATTTTTTTATTTCTGTCTATATCATTTAAGAAGGCATCAGTTCTCCAAAAATGAAGTTTATTTAATTTAAAATTAATTTCAGTCTTTCTTCAAAACGATTTCTTCTGAAAATAATAATTTAGTGTGGAAATTTTTGTACTCCTAAGACAGCTGAGAATTATTCATACATACATGAGTGCCCGAACAAAAGGCATGACGTATTTAAATTAGTATTTTCAATTCATCTCTCTCTCTCTCTCTCTCTCTCTCTCTCTCTCTCTCTCTATCTATCTATCTATCTATCTATCTATCTATCTATCTATCTATCTATCTATCTATCTATCTATCTATGTGTGTGTGTGTGTGTTTTAACCCCTTCGCTTCGCAAACATTGTCGTGTCTAATACGCACATCGAATTATTGAATTTTCAGTTTTAATCTTGCATTTAAGTGGACAGAAACAAGCATTAAAAAATGCAAAAATGACCTAGAAATGCATCAACATTTCAAATAATCGTTATATTATTATAAGAATCAAGATAACAATATATATTTAAGATAGTATGCGTCATCTAATTAAACTAATAATTTAAGTAAAATAAATTCGTATGCCAAGGGGTTAAAATCTTAAATTTAGATTGAACGAGACTCAGTACTAATTACTAATATTTTCTTGAAATGACGTTTTTGCAAATTTACGAGATTATATTTTTGAGTCTAATGATATCAGTTCTCTTATATACCCTTAAAACACCTTGAAGAGGAAAATAAAAAGAATCATAAGAAATACTATTTTAATTGCTAATTTATTTAAGTTCTTTTCAATTAAAAAATTTTTAAATAAAATCAGTTTAAAGCAAAAAGTGTAAATAAATTTTGTAAATGTGAACATTATAAATTATTTCCTGATAAATTCTGAAATCCACGAAATTTTAACAAACGAAGCATTTTTTTTCTTTATCACATTGCCAACCATAGTATTTATGATAGCTAAACAATTTTATTCATGTATGCGTGATGCAAGCCTTTACGTTCTCTGTTATAAAATTAAAAAAAGTATTTAAATTTGCGTGAATTTTTGTGCATCTTTCCCAAAATGTTTTTATAAATCAATGAAGAGAAACTTATCACTAGCAATTAATTTAAAATATTTCTTTTTAAAATAGCTTTAAAATAAGCCATAATTCTGTCTTTTAAAACACGAAAATCCTTCAGAGCAGCAGAATTCTCAAGCTAACCAGAAACAGAAAATTTAATTATGCTAATATCAAATCGTGTCAATCGAGGCAATTTAGTAATTATTGTGTTTATGTCCAGTTAAGAATGATATAAATCCATATGAAGTTTGTTTGAAGCATTGAATATCGACAGAAATTTGTTTAAAAACACAAATTAATATTTTTCTGTGAAGATGCATGAGGAAGAAATCTAGTTTTCGTACAATAACAAGTTGCGCATTGCTTCCAGCGATGGGGAGGGTAGACTCTTTGTGTAATAGGAAGCTCACTGCGTGTGATCAAAAGTCCCACCACGGGCCACCTGCACCAACTATTTGTGTGTGTGGGGGGGTCTGTTCCTGGAAAGAGCATCAGTGGGTAAGGGACTTTCCCAATGCATGACTGAAATTGGCTTCGAGAGCGTCCATTGGACAGATCGGATCGATTGTTACTTTCTATCGTGATCCAAGACCTAAAATCGAAATATTAACCAATAAGAACTAGGGATGACGAATATTTTAGAAACGGTTATTACGTAAGCAATATCAAAAAGTCACAAATCTCAGTGACCAATACTTTTCAAAAATGGGTGTGATTCAAATCACTGACACGTCCTTATTGGTTAATATTTCGATTTTAGGCCTTGGATCACGATAGAAAGTAACAATCGATACGATCCGTCCAATGGACGCTCTCGAAGCTAATTTCAGTCATGCATTGGGAAAGTCCCTTACCCACTGATGCTCTTTCTTGGAACAGACCCCCCCACACAAAAATAGTTGGGGCAGGTGGCCGGTGGTGGGACTTTTGATCACACGCAGTGAGCTTCCTATTACACAAAGAGTCTACTCTCCCCATCGCTGGAAGCTACGCGCAATTTGTCATTGTACGAAAACTAGATTTCTTCCTCATGCATCTTCACAGAAAAATATTAATTTGTGTTTTTAAACAAATTTCTGTCGATATTCAATGCTTCAAACAAACTTCATATGGATTTATATCATTCTTAACTGGATATAAACACCATAATTACTAAATTGCCTCGATTGACACGATTTGATATTAGCATAATTAAATTTTCTGTTTCTAGTTAGCTTGAGAATTCTGCTGCTCTGAAGGATTTTCGTGTTTTAAAAGACAGAATTATGGCTTATTTTAAAGCTGTTTTATAAATAAAAGAAATATTTTAAATTAATTGCAAGTGATAAGTTTCTCTTCATTGATTTATAAAAACATTTTGGGAAAGATGCACAAAAATTCACGCAAATTTAAATACTTTTTTTAAAAAATTTTATAACAGAGAACGTAAAGGCTTGCATCACGTATATATCAATAAAATTGTTTAGCTATCATAAATATTATGGTTGGCAATGTGATAAAGAAAAAAAAAATGCTTCGTTTGTTAAAATTTCGTGGATTTCAGAATTTATCGGGAAATAATTTATATTCACATTTAAAATATTTATTTGCTCTTTTTGTTTTAAACTGATTTTATTTAAAATATTTTTAATTGAAAAGAACTTAAATAAATTAACAATTAAAATAGTATTTCTTATGATTCTTTTTATTTATCTCTTCAAGGTGTTTTAAGGGTATATAAGAGAACTGATATCATTAGACTCAAAAATATAATCTCATAAATTTGCAAAAACGTCATTTCAAGAAAATATTAGTAATTTGTACTGAGTCTCGTTCAATCTCAATTTAAGATTTTAACCCCTTGACATACGAATTTGTTTTACTTAAATTGTTATTTTAATTAGATGACTCATACTATCTTAAATATATATTGTTATCTTCATTCATATAATAATATAACGAGCATTTGAGATGTTGAAGCATTTCTAGATGATTTTTTTCATTTTTAAATGCTTAATCATGTTCACTTAGTTGCAGGCTTAAAACTGAAATAATTCGATGCGCGTGTTAGACATGTCAATGTTTACGAAGGGGTTAAAAAATCGTATGGAAATTTCTGAAAGTAAAAGACGATAAATTGCTGAGTGCAACCTGCCTTTCGATTATAAGTCATGCATACTCTATATTCTATTGTCTACATATTATTTTTAGTAAAATTATATTTTATGTTTTCAGATAAAGTTTTAGTAAAAGAAATGGATAAAAACTATTTTTTTAAACCATAAATTTCCTTAATTGTAAAATATTGATTATAAAAACTAAAATACCTTCAAATTTACATTCTTATACATTCAAATAAATTCTGCATTTTTAAGAAATCCCTATTGTAACATTTTTAGCCGTGTTTCACAGAAACCGTTTAAAAAAATCGGTATTGCGTAGGAAGGATATAGATAAATGCGTGTTTGTGTCTCTCAAAAAATATATACTTTTAGGAATTAAAAAGTAATATTTTGAGCAAATGGAATGGCTTGAAATGTTAAATTTTAAACTTATAGCCGATAAAAATGCCTTAAAAATATTTTATAATGTAAATAAAATTTATAATGTAATGATTTAAAATGAGCCAATTTCTACCGATTTAAAAAAATTGTATACCTTAACATAATTACTGAGCCAAATATCAAATTTGCTGAATATTCTTTAACGATAATTGCGTTTCTAAATAAGAGAGAAGGGGGGGGAATACGCTTGAAGTTTACTAATATCTTCTCAACGCGAAATTAATAATAATTGACATTACTACTCTAAAAAAAGGAAGGTAATCGATTTTGTTGGGTCACAAGTAATAACTATTATAGATTTTGAATATTAACTTTTGTGAATTCTTTAACTATAATAGATAGAACTATTTCATTCTGAGAATTTGTTATTGATTAAGAGCATAGATAAAAAATTAAGAGATTTAGCGCAAAAATTGCAAAGCTTTCTGAAGTATTAAACAAACATATATATACATCAATCAAAAACACTAATTTAAATACGTCATGCCTTTTGTTCTGGCACTCATGTATGTATGTGTAATTCTCAGCTGTCTTATGAATACAAACATTTCCACACTAAATTATTATTCGCAAAAGAAATTGTTTTGAAGTAAGACTGAAATTAATTTTTAAATTAAATACACTTCATTTTTGGAGAACTGATGCCTTCTTAAATGATATAGATGAAAATATAAAAAATTTAAATCAATTTTCTTTAAAACATGTCAGTTTTTTTCTATAAGAATTAAGATTTAAAATGTGAAGGCATTAGAAAAGTATTATTTAAAATGAAAATTCATTCAGATACTTTTCTATTTGTTTTTCAAAGAGTGTTAAATATGAAACAAAGCAATGTTCAAAATTCCTATTGTTTAAAATTGGTGCGTGGGTAAAAGGTTTACTGAAAATTAGTAAATGTTTTGTGCTTGAGAGGTCTGTCTTTCATTCGCCCTCTTCGTGGGTTCACATCGCATTTTATCTCCTTTTAGGACTCCATTTCCGGGAAAAACTATCTGAAGAAAAAGATCAATATCTTTCTTTTAAATAGGCAATTACCGAACACATGCGGAGAATTGAATAGGTTTTTTCTCTATGACTCTTTCTGATATTTCCAGTTTTATTTTGTTTTCGGCTTATTGCTTCTTTAACCCTCTCGATGCCAGCCGAGCGTTTTGGAAATTTACCCCCAAACCTCCAAGTCAGTCGGTTTGGGGCGTTTGTTTGCGTTTTAGGGGAGATGGCTTTTAAAAGCGCCTGCTGTGTTACGCACTGCAGGAGATTCGTTTTATCACTGGCGAGCGCGGCTTTTTCACAGATGATTCCCCTTTGCCTTAAAGCGGTAGAGGTGGGGAGGGACTCACAAAATAGGTTGTTTGCACAATGTTGTGTTTTGAAAGGGCTTTAAGTTTCTATTTCAACGTGTTGCTATCTCAAAATTGGTAAGATTTTATGGCTACTTATAAAGAAGTTTTCCACAGAGATGTTCTCTGTTAACGATGAATGATATGTAAGTATTCCGAAACGTAATTTTTTTCCTTCGGATAAACATTATAAGCTCGTTTTAAATATTAATACTACTATAAAGGTATAAAGAAAAACTATTGCATTTACTTTGTGACCTATTTACATAGTAACTTTCTCAGAAAACGGGTAGAGACTCTTGTTACTGTGGAGAACTATCGTTTCATATTTCTAGCTACTAAATCTATCATGAAACGGTCGTCAGAAGTTTAAATGCCGGGGACAAACAACATCTTTCAAACAGCATTACCCTCCCCCCCAAAAAAAAATTAGATTTTACTTTCCCCCTCCTTAGAGTGAGATAAGCTTTAGAAATGGTGCGTTCCTTGCCCGAATGTCATTCTGCAATTTTTTCTTCAGTTGTGAATTTCTACTCTTTATTATACAAATTGTGAATCGTTTTTTTATCAGAGTAATTTTTTATTAAAACAATTTTGCCTGCTACTGATGAAGTGACAGTGATCTGTTAAACGATGGTTGCCCAAAAAATAATGTTTTAGCTGTTTTGATGTTTCACATTTTCTTGAATTTCATTTATTTTTCTTGCTTCATTGTAAAATGAAGTTTTAAAACTATCACATCTATTTCCTGCTTTATTTTGATGTAACAAAAAATTAAGCAGTAGCATATGTCATTTTATCAACTATTGACAAACGATTGTTTTAATGATATTTTAAGTTTTATGAAAAATTTGGATTTTTTTTGTAGATATTTGTTCTAACTTTTATTTCAATGATTGAAAAGTGATTTATTAAAATTTGTGCGTGATACACTCATGCGTAAATTTATGGAAACTTAATATGGAACGTTTGTTCTAAAATTCATTTTACTTCATTGTAATTGGATCTTGTCTTAACAATACTAAAGAAAAATTAAATAACATTTTAAAATACGAAATTATGCTTGAAAAATTTATCATGACGGTTTATACCAAAAGAAGTAATATTTATGACAAACTAAAGTAAAATGCTCAGACTAGAAACTGAAGGAATGTGTTTGCGATATATATTTCACTGAGTAATTTTTTCCCCTAAATTTATTGAGCAATTTTTAATATCAGTATTAAATAATGTTTAAAAAATGTTATTTGATTTATCGAATTGCTTTTATAGATAAGATAGAAATATTTTTAAATATATATTTATCTCACACTCCTTTTCGATTATTTAAGCAGAAACAAGAATGTATAAGCTTTCGAAAACAAAACATGAAAACATTTTTAAAAATTTAATTGAAGGTAAAAAATTCATTCAAATTTCAAAATAATGTTTTATATTCAAAAATTCAATGAGAGTAACAATATATATTAAATAAAGTTGATACTGACGGCAAAAAGTAAAAGAATTCTCAACTGAATGTTAAAAGAACAAATTTTAGAAGTGTCTTTCAAAAGGCGCTTGTTTTCACATTTTTTTTTAAATTCAATGTATGCTTTCATTTTAATATTAAATAAAGATTTAAAACATTATCTCGTCTGTCACTAAGTTGAATTGCCATCTGAACCATGTAAAAAATATTCTAATTGCATTCATTTATACAATATATACGTCGCATACTATTATAATGTAAAAGAAATTGCCTTCTAATATCTATATTATTATTTAGTTTTGACAATACAATATTGTATTAATATTTTAAAAGTATATCGGGGAAAATTAAAAAAAAATTATAATGTTTTTGAAATTGGCATTAATGCCAGTTTTTATTTCAATGGTTTGAAATCTAATATAAATTTTCTAAAAACTATTTTCGAAATTATATTGTAAAAAAAAATTGTCAAATATTTGGCGATGAAAAAAATACCCCATAAAGTCGATGAACGAAACGTTTCACGCTAAAAAGCATCAACACATTAGAACACTTCGACCGGTTGAAAATGCAACTCCTTCTCGGAAAACCGCAAAGCAATAGCTCAAAGGGGAACTGTGACAGATTTATTACTTCGGAACCCAGGAAGTAACTGCCCCTCAGCTGACACCCGAGAAAGTCTGGATGTTAAAGGGAGTGCTTCTTGAAAAGGGCTTGGAGGTTAAAGAATTAAAAGCTGTAGTTTTAAATAAAAAAAAATTGTTATGAGACTAATTTTATTATATTATTTACTAAATTTGAAATTCGATAATTTTTAAGAATCTCTTTTTTAAACCACTGGTGAATATATTTGATTCATTAATCTTCATTGTATTATCGTAAATTTTAATTCAAAATGTTCTCAAAACATAATTTATCTGACTTAATGTGAAAAAAATAAATGAAGTTACAATACGAAGTCGCTGGAGACTATGCAATTTTAAGCAAAAAAGAAAGCTCATAAAATATTCTGAAAATCGTTTCAAATGACATTTGGATGGGCACTAGGAATTTTTTAACTGATTTAAAATTTTATTCCAGGCAATGATATTGATTATTAAACTTGTCGCTTATTGTATAATTCCATTTGTTATAATTTGAATTTTAATACAGTTCTATATCTTATAAGTCTTACTTAGTTATTATTTTATTGTAAAATCAAATTATTTTCTTCTTTATTTTTATGAACACAAAAGAATATATGCATTCCCTTATGACAATGCATTAGGAAATTTAACCCATAGAAAAATTGTAAAAATGTTAAACGTACAAGCCCTTCTACGGTAAACTTGCAGAATAGTGTAGTATAATAAGACTATTAATAAAAAAACTTTTAAATAACTTTTAATAAAAAACTTTTAATAAAAAAACTTTTTAATAAAAAACTTTTAAAACCTCATTTTTCTGGAGGTTACGAGAAGCAAACTTAGTATTCACAATATTTTACTATGAAGAAATGTGATATTTTAATGGCAAAGTAAAAAATTAAGATTTTAATTCATTAAGGGTTATAAAATATTTTAACAATACTATTTTTTCGATACTAGAAAATCAAACCAGTTTTAGTAATTCTTAAAAATACGCAAACACAAGAAGAACAAGAAATAAATTCCTTCCCCCAAAAAAATTATGCAAATATATACATTTTTTGTTTTGTTTCAGGAAATAAATAATTCTCTCTAATTTTGAGAAATAATTTTACCATTATATGAAGTAAAAAATGTTTTAATAAGTTTAAATTTTTTTCAAAAAGTTCAAAAGATCGGACACGTTTAATTTATAACAGCTAGAACCTCATCAAAGTAAAAAATATAAATATATATTTTAAGCAAGTTTTATGCAGTGTTATGCATAACAATTGAAAAACGATTTCCAATTCCTACAAAGAATTACTACGTTTTGAAATTATAAGGTAATTTTAAAGAAAAGAAGGAAAAAAAAAAGATATATTCTGACAAAGCGAAAATACGACGCGATAAGCAACAGTGACGCTGTTTCCAGGTGGCTGGAATTAATTTTTATCTAATGTCCAGAATGGGAAAACAATATCTTTACCAAATTTGTCACTCTTAAAAGTTGTTAACAATGTAGCAAATATTAAATAATGCAGGAAATGGAGAAATTTAATTATAAAAGAATCTTCTTTCAGAGCAATGGATAAATATATTACGTCATCCATTCTTTAAAATTATATTTAAAGCATGGATTTTAGAAAAAAAAAAAGGTTTAAATATTTTTTTCAGAATTCAAAAACCCGATAAAAATGAATATAAATATAAAATGAATGTGCATGAATATAATATTAAAATGAATGATAAAATGAATAAGGTTATGCTTTGAATAATCCACTCACTAAGGATTATTTCTAATTCTATACAATAAAGGAATGATTTCTTTTACAACGATCTTTGAAATCACATCCATAAAACTATGCATTTTGTATAAGAAATATTTACACAAAACCTTTTTTCCCCCAAAATATGTGAAACAAAAATGAATATAAGATCTCTTTATTGAATAATGCGTAAAAAATAACCAACCAAAAATTTTAATTCACAATTAATCATTCTCTTGTTAAAGCACCATGAAACCTCATGATAAACACTAGACGATACTTCGTTGTCAAAAACAGTAAAAAATGAAATAAAATTATCAAAAACTGCAATTTGAAATTTAAGTAAATTTGAAATTAAGTGAAATTTAATAAAATAAATCGCAATATTGTGTTGATATCTCAGTAATGATAATTTTACTTTGAAATACTGAAAAATGTATTAAACAATAATAATAAAATGTATTCATAAGTCTTAAAAATTAATACACAATAGTTTTATTTTTTAATGAATGGACCAAAAAGACAATGAAGGAGTCAGTCGATTTCAATTTATTCACGATATTAATGTAAAAACTTTAAGTTGGCTATAAGCAAATGTGTTGTGTAAGAGAAATAAAAATAGTAGCTGAATCCTTTCAACCTAAAATCGCAAATTGTTACAACTCCCCGTATTGACACTATGCTATCTGAAAACGGCCTGAGCCGACAGCTCTGAAAGAAAAGAAGGGTGTCGGGTGATCCCCGACCCTACAGGGGGAGGAAAGGAAATCCTAGAAATACAAAGCATTCTCCCCTTGTGTCCTCAGGGTTCCGTCTCCTTAACTGGAATAAAGATAAAAGGAGAAATCTGTGAATGGGTTGTAAAGTGACCCGACTGCTATTCTCGGAATAATCGTAACACTGAATTGCATATCACTGAAATCTATCGGAACAGCGACTTCTCCCTTTTCAGTGAAGTCGCTGTAAAGTTAAAAATCACAGCGAGCCTCCCACTGATAGTGACCTTGACTTTCGAATATTCAATGCGCTACTAATGATAATTGTATTGCCTGTGACGTGAGTCGTACCGTCTCTGGACGGTCACACGTGACCCCAACAATAGTAATTCGCTTATTTACTTCGCTGGAACCATCTATCGGTAGAATTTAGAAATAAAAAAATTTAAAGAAATGACATTTATTTTTAATTTAACTTTTTCAGAAAATTCTTTAATCTAATAAATAAATTAAATAAATATTATTGAACAAGGATTTAAAAAAATATGTTAAAATAGATAAATTAATTCGATCACGTGTTTCGTACATCAGTAAATAAAGTATTAAATATTGTTAATAAATTTTAAATTTAATAACAATTAAAAAATTTTAATTAATGATATGATTGAAATAACAGATATTTGGAACAAATATTTAAAAATAGCAATAGCAAAATTATTTGTTACTCAAAAAAAGGTGGATTATGCATCTCTAATAAGAACGTGTCAGTGATTTGAATCACACCCATTTTTGAAAAGTATTGGTCACTGAGATTTGTGACTTTTTGATATTGCTTACGTAATAACCGTTTCTAAAATATTCGTCATCCCTAAGTATTGGTCACTGAGATTTGTGACTTTTTGATATTGGTTATGTAATAGCCGTTTCTAAAATATTCGTCATCCCTACAGGGAACAAGCTCGATACTTAGCCAGACCGTCGTTAATCGAGATTAATATATTTCCCTCGAATATGTGTAGGTCAGTTAGAACCAGTGCACATTATATTGCCTTACTGTCGAGATGATACTTCACTCTTTGCGAGACTTTCTTATAAAGGGAGATTGTTACTTTACAGAGCCACATTTGATAGACTAATTTCTCTTAAAATGGAAATGGTGCAAAATATGTAACTCTATCTGATGTTTTTAGCTCTAATGAGACTTAACATATGAATGAAGATTAAATCTTTGAAGAGAACTATGCAAGGATTTAGCTTCGGTAACACCCATATTGGCTCCCGGTACTTATGGGAAATTAAGCAGAGTTCCAAAATTAACCAAAATACTGCTTGTTTATTTTCCTAAAGAACTCTCATATAACTTATAATTCTTGAAAACATGTAAAAAATACATTATAAAATAAATATTCGCACCACATTTAAAATTATACTCTAATTTTTTTAATGATTCATTTTTTAATACTAACTCTTCTGTGAAACGAAACTAATTAAACTTTGTGGTCTCTAGCGCCCTCTTTATTTTGTTTCAAAATTGTGCATATGACTCGTCATTGATGCCTATGTTTGACGTGGCTTTTTAAATAAATCAAAAGTTTCTTCAGCCGGCTATTTTGTTTTGGAGATTGAGGTTAGTGGCCATATTTAACTGAGAATATTTCTCCGCAATTTCCATTAAAAATATGTATTGTATTAGAAATCAACCAAGTAGTTTTTTAAAATTAAAGAACTGATATGTATCTTTATCAAACTTAGTTATACTGTTCTAGCAATTTATAAATCCTCATTCATTTACAACCTTAGTTATTAAATTTTGCATAATATAGTATGGAAATTGTATTATAAACTGCTTACAAATACTTATACTGTAATTAAAAAATGCTGATCAAGATTTTTGAAGCACTGTATTCCAATAAAAATTTATCTTAATATTTGCTCTATGTTATTAATTATATTTTGTACATTTATAATAAATTTCTCGCCATTTATCATTATAATTAAAATTATTAAGTTCAACCTTAAAATTTGAAAAATCAGACTAAAGATGGCTAAATGGTAAAACTTAGAATTTTTTAAAGTTGTTTTGAATAATCAGTAGCTATTTACATATTATTTAAGAGTTTGTGAAATTTTACGCAAGTTTATTGTCATTGTAAGTGACAGTACATTTTTTATATAACAATTCTTTAAAGTTTTTGACATATCAAGTCCAGCTGAACTGTATTTTACAAAATACAGCATGGTCCCTGACTGAAAAAAAAAAGGTTGTGGAAGAAAAGGGCACGTATGATGAATTGTAATGATACACAAGTATGCTGATATATAAATAATTTTTTTTAATAATGTCATTAAACTTATAATTTAGAACAAGAAGTCCAGTTTTAAAGTGTTTGGTACTTGTTTATTATAATATGCTAGTGATTAATAGCTAGAAAAAATGTCAAAAATAACATATTAATAGTTTTTTTCCCTTCATAATTTGATTAATCTCTCCAGTAGCTTACAGTTAATTGCAGTAACATGTACTGGCTTTTAAGAAGTTATTAAAAATAAAACACTAATTATGAAACTTCTGTTAGAAAGGATTTTCCATGATTTAGTTACCTCCATTTTCTTCCAGCTTGATCAGTGGACTTTAATTGGTTTACTTTATTTAAATCTTAAACTTTTTTTAACTGCCTGATATTTTGTTTAGTTTAAACTTATTTCAGCTTTAAAATACAAATATATTGTGAAATTATTTTTGAATTTTATATATTACTGCATTATGTCTAGGAAGGTCATAAGCTCTATTATAGCTCATTTTACATTGAGACAAAATATTTTTTATTCAATAGTCCTTTAAATATGTTTTAAAAAGATAATTTTATCTGTCCATATGAGCTGAAATATTTATATACAATTCCTTATCAGTAAAATGAAAATTTATATATGTATACTTTTGTTCATTTTACTTTTTTATTTAAATACATCCTATATAATTTCAATTATTAAATTTTTTTAGAAATATTTTTTGGGCATCTTCTGTGTAATTGTTTTTTTTTTCCTATTGATTTATTTATTTTGCCTCAGAATCCTTGGTTTCTGATATCTATTTTACATTACAGATGGCTGCTTATCAAACATACCAAGACTTCATTCAACAGAATGAAGATCGTGATGGCACTCGCTTCACATGGAATGTATGGCCTTCAAGTCGACTTGAAGCAACACGTCTTGTTGTGCCTTTAGCCTGTTTATACACTCCTTTGAAAGAACGACCTGATCTGCCCTTTATACAATATGATCCAGTTGTTTGTGGAAGACAGAATTGCCGTGCTGTTCTAAATCCTTTGTGGTAAGCTATTTTTGTGAAATCTTATATTTTTGCCATTTTATCAGAATTATTTCTCATTTCTTGTACTATTAATGATGCCAATTACTTTAGTTTGCAAAATATTGTATATTATTTTGAGACTAATGTGCTTGTTGCTGATATAATAACAAGATATCAAAAATAATTATGAATTAAAGTTATTGCTTTTTAGTTACATTTGGGTGTTACATTCTCTTTAAGAATCTCATGAATGCTGCATTCTCTTTTGAAATGTTTAAACTTAAAATAAACCCACACACAATATTTTTCCACAAAGATGTCTGAATTTTTTTATATTTTCAAATGGATTGTAGATTAGAGATTTCACAGTATTTTAAAATTGGGTTTTAGTATTTTCAGGATCTAAGTGTTTAATTCAAGAATTGTCTACTTTTAATTTGTTTGGGAAAAATCACCATTTTTTTTCCTTTAATTTTTATTAAGTTTGTCTGGCAAGTGTATTAATTGGGACATTTCTATCAGTACAAAGTACTATTCTGCATTTGAACTTTTTTGTTTACTTTATATTGACATTTGTCGAGCATTTTTGTTTTTTTAGCTTTATTTATAGGGAAACACAATACAAAGTTATATAGATTGGTTTCTTTATAGTCTTAGTTCAGCCCTTGAAGATAGTTTTAAAAATAAAGATTTGAAGCTTTTTTATTGTATTTTTAAAAAACAAAAATGGGATTTGTCTTTTTGCTGCATATTATTGAACATCTAACTTTATAGAATAAGAAACAAGATTCTTTTAAAATGTTTAGTACTTTTCTGTTAGCTGGGGACAAGCAAAAAATCACCAAAGAAATTTGGCAGAATTCTACTTAATTTGGCGATTTTTCGCTCATGTCCAGCTAACAGAAAAGTACCAAATGTTCTAGCTAGCAAATTTTATTATTTGTTAAAAAAAATTGTTAAGTAGTTTCTTTATAGCGATTAAAATTATCAGTAAACTAAAAATGGAAAGAAAATATCCATAGAAGTTGTCCATATACCATATAAGTAAATAAACTAAGGGTTTTTGAAATTATTGCTTTAATTATTAACTTTTTATATTTTTTTGCGATTTGAAAAATATCCCTTCATTTGGTCAAAAATGTATCAAATTGTTTCTCAAAATGTCAAAAAAGCAGTATCTTAAGATTGAGATAGACTTTCGTAGTTTAAACAAAATGTAAAATTTTAGTCAAAATCTGTCAAATGCCCTATTACAGCTATACATAGTATCCAATTTTAAGACTATGTAGCTTTTATAGTTTGAAAAGAAGCCTATTTTACTTTTTCCCTAAATATACTAAATGCCTTATTTTTTTTGGCCTTATTATTTTATGTGAACTTTATTTTTGGATTCTATTTTTATGAATAATAATTGGATTGAAATGATAATTTTGATTTTGTGGGAGCTGAGTATGGATAAATGCAGTTGCCATGTAATAATATAGTTGCATTTTATTACATAAACTGGCTTATAATCACAACTTCGTACTCATTTAAAAGTACATAACTAACCTAAAAACAGTTTATTTACAGTGTATATCTGAAATAATGCAAATCAAGTCTATTTTATCAATTGAGATAGCTCCAACAGTATTATGCTCAAATTTTTTATTAATTAAAATTATTGTCAACAGTTACAAAAAAATCCCATGAGCGAATTTTCAACGCCAATTGAAATAACGCAAATGGGTGAATTTTCTTTGCCAGTTGGTGTAACATAATATAGATTAGAAATCTTTCATTTAATTTATTCTGTCTTTTTAATTCAAAATTGTTTCAGAATGAATTCAAAAAATTGATTAATTAACAATGTTTTATTTTAAATGCATCAAACATTAAGAAAATAAACATAATAGTTTAACCCTCTGAATTCCTTTGCTCTTTGAAACGCAGTTCTTTTAAAATCCAAAGTGGCCAAAAGTATAAATGACCCTAGATAATTTCCCTTCCCCTTCTTGATGTCAATTTTTCATTTTCAGAGTGGGGTGAGTTCTCATATTGCTCTGTCCCTGTAGTCAAATTACTGCTGAAGAATAAGGAGTTGTTTATAAACTTTAATAACACTTTATAACTTCACTAAAAGATTTTCAGAAGTTCCGTTTTTTAACCGCTGTGTTTGATTACAACTTATAAGCTACGGAAAGACATATTAGATGTTGAAGCATAAAGCTGATATAGTATATTTGCATATTCTTTAATATCATGCTGCTTCAGAAAATTTAATTATTCAAGAGTTCTCTCTCTTTCTTTTCACTTCAGTACATAAAAATTCTTATTAATTTTTAAAAATTCTTATAAATTTGCAAAATTTTAAATTAACTTCCACAATAACTGCTAGTATTTATTTATTAAAACATATAAAAATGTACTAATGTCGAAAACCTATTAAGATATGTGTAGATCCATATCTAAGAAATAGCTTCATTAACAATGTAAACTTTCAAAATCCACTAAAATTTACTAATTTAAAATGACAGAATAAATGATATTGAAAACACAGGGCAAATAATATTTTATGGAAAAAATATTTTTCTGGTCAGGATATACTATTTAAAATTTTAGTTATATTGTCAAAACTATCTAAATCAAAAATTCTCCTTTTCTTTCCAAATGATTCTGTAAACCCCCAATAGCTGTTAAATAACAAAATGTGAGTACTATGGGGGGAATGTCCAATTTTATAAATATAGTAATAAAAAAATGTGTGAATTAAAAAAATTGAATTGAATTGAATTAAAAAAGTTTGAATTAAGAATAAAAAAAAACATTATGATCTTTGGTTGAAGTACTGAACAAAAGATCAACCAATTTTCAAAAGATCTGCAAAATCATTTAAGGAAGCCGTATTGAGTTTATTTTATAATTAAAATTGGTTTGGGGGATATTGAGCTTCGAAAAATAACTAATACTAATTTAAACACAGTTTTCTGAAACTCTAAGCTTTTTTACTTCATTTATTTTTTAAAATTGATTACTTTTACATACTTTCCTATATTTTGCTTTAAAGTAAATAATTTTTGCTATTATGCTAGAAATCAAAATTTTAAAAAAATGGGCATTTATTTAGTGCTTTTTAAGTTATTCTAGTTTTTGTGTTGTACTCATAAAATTTCTAAAATCAAAAAATATATATATAACCTTGGAGTTTTAACTTTGTATAATTACAAGACACAGCATATGCATTTCATAGCACATGTACCAGCAGTTTCATTTTTTAAATCTTTTATTATTCAAAAGGCTAAAGTCCTTAACTCTGAAGAAACTATGAAATCATAAACCTAAGTTTAAATCCTAATAATAAAAAGAATTGTACTTGTTACGCTATTATATCAGTTATTCTCTTACTTTGTGCGAGAATGAGACATATTCCTAACATAAGATCCCCTTTCTAACAGCTAAAGTGAATTCGGGTTATTTCACTATAATTGATTTTATTTTATGAGAAATTCCTTTTTACAGCTGAATAGGACTGTTGCTTAGTGTGAACATTTATCACTTAATACTAAAAAAAGAGATCGGC
Organism: Argiope argentata; assembly: GCA_026289955.1. NCBI lineage: Eukaryota > Metazoa > Arthropoda > Arachnida > Araneae > Araneidae > Argiope > Argiope argentata. Next base: position 1,048,813 of record JAOUZG010008684.1, on the reverse strand, counting down.
TGCTATTGGCCTCACAAATAAAGACAAGTATTAACATTGTATAGAATGGAGTATATTATTGTAACTATCCTTTTAAAAAGTTGTAATTGGCAGTTGTAATTAAACTTGCTGAGAAAAGAAAGTAGAAATAATCTCTTCTTGAAAAGAGTTTGAAATATCAAATCCAGTATCTTCATTATCGCTTATCTCCAAATCAGATTCATCTGTACCTTCAAACAATATTTTAATAATTTCTACTTGAGCTGAAACTTTCTGATATCTCAGCATTTTAGCAAAAGATTGATGCGGCTGGCAAGTACAAAGCGTATTCTAAATAAAGCATATACCCTCAAGAGGGAACAGAAGTAACCACCCCCACCATCTTATGACCCTGATGAGAAAAAGAGGAAGAAAATAAACAGGTGGCATTTCACCAACTTGGCCATTCCGTGGATGTCTGAATGTGAAGCGTTATTGGACGTTAGAAGGTTAAAATAATTGGCCAAAAACATGTTAAGCCTAACCTCATTAGTGTAGGGAAAAAAAAAAACAATCTGAAATCTTACTCCTTTGGGGGTGGCAAAATGCAGATTTCTGGCAGGAAAATAAGAAAAACCTCATTTTTACTATTTTCATCTCAATTTTTCTGTTTCCCCCTTCTATTAGAATATTTTTTGTGTCTTAACGAAAATGTTTTTAAAAAAATTAACTGAATTGATAAAGTAGTTCTTGAGTTTTGCATTTAGCTGCATTTTTGATGTTTCATTTTTATTTTTATAGGTTTTTAAATTAAAATATTACAGATTGTCATGCAATTACTATCTTGGATAGTCCATTAATGCTATTACAATTTTTTAAAAATTAAGTATGAGTGCAGAAACTAATGAGCATTTGGGGTATGATTAAGTTTTTATTGAATATTTATTTCAAATTTGAATTTTTTTCTCTAAATAGATTGAGTAATTAGTAAACTTTCTGAACTCTTAGTCTTACATTTGTCATCATAAAGCCAAATGTTGATGCAAAATATCAATTATTCTTTAATTTATGCATCACTCTAACAATTCAAAACTTATTTCAGAACTAATTCTTGCTAATATCAAAGTGGCATCTTAATATCTAATCCAATTGCTGTTATATTAATGAAAATGTAACCTTAATATTCCTTTATTTGAACATATGCACTTAATTTAGATATTGAGAGTTTGCTTTCTAAATCTTTTTCTGAAATCAAACTGATAATTTAGGTTTTCCAATAGATATAATCTGTATTTTCTTCTCTCCTTAGTCAAGTGGATTACAGAGCTAAGTTATGGGTTTGTAATTTCTGCTTTCAACGAAATCAGGTGAGATGAATTGTTTATAAAATCAGTGACTTTTTCAAACAACTTAACTTTCAACATTTTCTTATTTTAATTGGCACAAATTTATTCATCTGTTTTAGTTTCCACCTCAGTATGCATCAATATCTGAACATCACCAGCCAGCTGAATTAATACCACAATTTTCTACAATAGAATATACAATCACTGTAAGTATTCTTTTTGATAAATCAAATATATTTATTGAACATGTTTATGTTTTTTGTGAAAAAAAATATGCATGTGTCTGTATTATTTTGATAAGTTGCCAAATTTGTTGTTAGTGGTTATTGTTGTTGTTGTTCTCGTGTTCATGGATCTGCAGTGACATCAAATTATACCGAAAGTCCTGATCACAGCCGCTGCGAGCAGCGATGCAGCAGGACTGTACAGAATCTCCTGTAAAGTGCTCCTCATCGGAACCATTCCCAACTTCAAAATACTCGTGGTCACCGCTGGGCATTCCAGGATGTGACCAGGAGTGAGCTGGATATCAGGGCAATGTTTACAAAGGACATATGATCTTGTTTTGTCTGGATGGATTTTCATGCCTCTATAGTGGTCGGTTCTAAGCCTTGCTATTGTAGATGTAATATCTCTGGGGCTATCATATTCAGTAATCAGGGTTTTTTTAAACGTATGAGTCATGATTCTGTGTCTCGCCACTGCGTTAGCGTCAGCGAGTGTGATGGTGGTGCACTCAGGAGCGAGATCTCTAGCCTCCTTGGCCAAAGAGTCTGCACACTCATTTCCTTCAATATTGACGTGTGCAGGGATCCAATGCAGGACACAGGATTTTCCCTTGCTGTTCAACTGTTCTAGGCGGTCAATGACATCAGAGGTGATGTTAGTCCCTCCATTTCTGATAGCCTCTAAGGCTGATTTAGAATCAGAAAAGATTGTTAGACCTTCTGTCGAATCAAAAGCCTGTTGATCATTTAAATATAAGGTATTAGTTGTTATTACATATGCATTTATAATAATGACTGAGTGCATCATTATAAATACTGATATTTTGAATTTGTAAGTTCAGCATAGAAATTTTTTATTTTAACACTTTGTGTGGAGGTATATTTGATTTTTGCCGATCTTGGTAAAATTGTGACAAAAATTTAAAATTGGACAAAACATCTTCCTTGATCTTATTAACTAGGGTTGAATTTTTTTGATGAGATTTTTGATGTAATATAAGATTTATTTTAATAATCTTGAGTACTGTTTGCATATATACCTATGCTATATTCTAATAATTATAAAAAAAAGATTTAAGCAGTATTGAATATAATAAAAAATTGACATTCTAATGAAATTTGTTTTGGGCATCTTGTGACCCTAGCTTTATAAGCCAGATAACATCTACGATACTTGAAGTGCACTTTTGTTACTCTGCTACTGGCTCTAGTCCCGCAGGTTCATATCTCAACCTTTAACCCCTACATTGGTGACCTTGATAAAGCAATTTCCTGAAACAGTCATAGCACTATCTACCAGCAGCAAAAGACATCAGGTTCACTTGACACAGCAATCAAAACAAAGTCGTCAGCAACCAAACAAAGCCATCAGACATGCATGACACACTCACATGCTCGCCATAACACTTGGCGCTTTGAAAATCGTTCGTCTCTGCTTCGACTCACTGGCGGGGAAGTACTATGGCACTAGCTTTATAAGCCAGATAACATGTACAATATTTGAAGTGCATTTTTGGTATTGTGGTTATGTTATTTGACTACTGGCTCTAGTATTGCAGGCTCATACCTTGTTATTTACTACATTTGATAAAAATAACTTCACAATGTTCAGAATTGACATCCTCTTCTGGTTGAGCATGCAAAATGACTTAGTATAAACGTAACTTTCTTGATGACTTTTGGAACATTTTGGTTTGGTATCTGAAGACACAAGTGCTGATTGATTAGATTTCGGTTTAAATGCAAATGAATTAGTTTTTTGCAGATGCTTGTTTGGGATAGTGCAAGATTGAAAGTCTATTGGCATGATAAACTGCTTTGTCATTATTATCAGTTATCTTAAAAGTAGTGTTTTACTCTATCGATTGAGACCAGGACTTCTTTATCCTTCATTTTGATGGTGAAATTTTTGTCAGTTCTGTATAGCACCTTATATGGTCCTTGGTAGGATGATTGATGAAATTGCCTTTTAAAGTACCCTTTTAAACTGATTTCTGTTTTATGGGTGAATTAAAAAAGTTTTTTAATTTTATAGATCCTGGGAAATTTTTTTTCCCACTTACAAAGTCTAAATATTTTCTTCTTGGAGAGAAACTGAGTTTAAAAGGCAAAAAGCTATTGAAGTATAAATAGAAAGCCAATCTTGGCATTATAATACTAAGGTAAATACGAGAAATGCTATGAGTACTCAGAATTTGCATGAACAATATCAAGTATAATGGCATAAAGTAGTTTAAAACATATGTTATACTTGGGGATGCAATAAGTAGTTCTCTCTTTACAAATTCAGGGTTGTCACACTATCAGGAGAACGGAGAAAACATTGGAAATTTAAAAATCATTAAAAAAAACAACAACAGGAAAATGCCAGAGGAATTAAATTTTTTAAAATAAAAACTGAGAAAATACTGGGAATTTAAATAACTATTTTTTCCCATTTAAAAAAACAAGATCCTTGGTCTTAATTCAGGTTTATATTAAAAATATTTAACTCTGATTAAAATTTTTTCATTGTTCACATTAATAAAGCTGAATACTTTTATCTGATATTGATTATCTATTATAATAAAAATGGAGCTCGAAATGCGTTGCTAAGCGCAAAACTGGAGAACGGCTCGACCGATTCGGCTAATTTTTTGTTTAATAGTTTCGTTAAGACACGAGGATGGTTCTTATGTAGAGAAAAAATGAAAAAACTGCGAGGAAAATAGTTAAAACGACACTTTTCTCACTTTCCCGCCAAAAATCTGCATTTCCTTCCCCCACGCCAACTGAGTGAGATAGCAGGAAGTAATAAATTATGATTTGTTTAGAAAGAAATGCGCGAAGTCAGTTGGTTTTCATTCATAGATAACGGGATGTTTAAAAAAGAAACAAAATAGCTGCTTTTATTATTAGTCTGTATGAATATTTATTCTATGTCTGCTCAAAATAAAATTTCGGCACGGAAGAAAAAAAAAAGAATAACAAAGTGAAAATAGGGTTTGTAGAAACAAAATTAGTGAAGAAAAAAAGGATAGAAAAAAAAAGAAAAAAAGAAAAGAAAAGAAGGATGTGTGTGTATCAATATTATTTCCTCTGTGTGCAGCATTTTCCGAGCTTTTTTTATACTTTCGCTTCTCTTAAAAACCAATTGTCTTTATTGTTTAGTGTGTTTACATTTATGAAAATTTGAATCTCATTATTCTATGAAAACGTAGAATTTTAGACCTTTCCCTCCACCATTTAAGTAAAATATCAATTCCGGGACAATCATTGCTCGGATAGAAAGAGAAAGATGAATAGCACAATGAACAGAACATCTGAAGAAAATAATACTAAATAATACTCTAAATGAATTATATGATTATCAAAATTTGTTTGGTTTAAAAATATTTTGATGAAAAACCTGTTATGAGACACAGCTAAATAAAATATTATATGAAAATTATAGCGAGCATTAATACTGGCGAACCGACTGGTCGCCAAGGGCGGCTAGTGATAAATATACACAAAACAATGATACGAAAATAGGTATTGAAATTCTCTAGATATCATTTTGTTTCACTCCTCCTCGCACTGAAAAATATTTTTGAATTTTTTTTAGAGGCAACAGTGTTTACCACCTATATTCCTTTATGTTGTGGATACTTGTATAGATGAAGATGAATTGATGGAACTGAAGGTTTGTATGCTTTTTTTTTAATACTCAACAAAGTTTTATTTTTCTGAATGCTGAATTGTAAAATAATAAAACTAGTAATAAGTATGAATGATTAGCAAGATCAATAATTATAATTTTCATTCATATGTATTAGTGAGAACTAGAAATTTTGCAAAGAAGATCTGAATGATAGCATCTGAAACAATGATTTCCAGATTTTTTTTTTTTGTATTTTTTTCTCTGTGATTTATCAAAATTACCTATATCATATTTTTCTAAGTCTTAAAATTATATCTGGCGTATTTTAAAATTTTATGGTTTAAGATTAATGTAAAATCTTTGAAACGTAATTGATTGTTATATGAATAATTTTGAAATAACTGATGAACATAAAAATTGAGTAACAATTATGGTAGCTGTATGTGGTAAAAATTTCATCTTTTTTTGTCATATTAATTGTTCAAAGTTCATGTACTTGACATTTTCCACTCATTTTATTGGCTGCTGGTCTGATGCAATTGGAATAAAACCAGCAGCAAATATTATTATTGAAAACTTACTATCAAATGTGATGAATCAGGCAAAATACATTTTGAAAAGAATTATTATTTTATATTTTTGTAAAATATTTATCAGAAATATTGTACATTATTTTCATGAATATGTCTGCTCATTTTGAAATATTGATATTATTCTATCATCAATTTTTTCACAATTTTGAATATAAGTGTCTCCAAAGGTAAAAATTATACATGTAAATATTTTAGTCTAAGGGACTATCATCAAAGGGAGAAATTACTAAATTGGGCAATGCTGTTAAAAAGATCGCGAGAAGCCATGACTGCATCTTGTAGAAATTTTACAATTTTCTAGTTGATTCTTAATTTTGGTCATGAAAATTTTTGGAATTATTTTTATTTGGTCAATTTATTTAAAAATTGTTTTTATTTAAGAAAATACAATTAAAATTCCTAGCTAATTTTGGCAAATTAGCATTGTTAGAGCAAATAGCATCAATAGATACTTTCATAGCAAAGTTCCATTCTGGTTAGTGAGAACTAAACAATTTGTAAGCATGTTTCCAGTAGACTTTTATGCATATCTATAGCCCTCCACTATTCTTTTTTATCACATGCACAGACATTTTCTATTTTTTGAAATTAAAATTAATTATCAAAGAATCCTGAAATCAGATTTTTAAAAAAATATTATTAAATTACTTGGCAAAATTGCAATGGTTAAAAGATTGGTTTAAGTTTGATTTTTGTATTGTGTTTTAGGAATCTTTGCAGATGTCACTATCTTTGTTACCTCAGAGCGCTTTGATTGGCTTGATAACATTTGGGCGCATGGTACAAGTTCATGAACTAGGATGTGAAGGTATTTCCAAGAGTTATGTCTTCAGGGGAACAAAGGATTTAACAGGAAAACAAATACAGGTAATTTTTATGTAATAAATATCTGTGTTTAATCCAAGGAATCTTTTTATTATTATTTGTTTTTATTAATATATTTATTAATATTTTTAGCCTTTTAAATCATTTAAAAAAACACGGATTAAAGTCACATTTGGAAAAATTGAATTGTTTATTTTTATTTCTATTTCTTCTTAATTTACTACATTTTCTGTATTTATAACTAAATCTATATTTGAGTGAGAACATTCTATCTCCCCCCTCCAAATATTTATTGCACGAGTTTCATGTTGAAATATGTTTTTTTTTCTTCATAATTTATAATTAGGAATGTTATATATTATGTATAACTTTTAAAGGCTAAATTGTGCAGCAGATTAACATCAAAGGTCCTTTCAATGTTTTGAGATTTTATGGGCATGCCAATCTCTCTGAAATGCTGAAATTATTGTGCATGAATATGTAAAATAATATTTTAGTACTACTTCCCATTACTCAAACATTGCTTTATGTAAAATTATTGTATTTAATTTTTTAATGTGCTTTTAGGATTTATTATAACTGAAAAAAAATTACTCTCATACTTTCTCATTTGTAATTACTAATGTAGGACATGTTAGGAATTGGGAAATATTCCCAAGTTCAACAGCCAGGTGTGGTGCAGCAGCCAAGAGGAGGCCCTCTTCCAACAGTGCCACCAGCTAACAGGTACATGCATTATTTTAGAATGCATATGAAATTTTTTTTATTGGCTTTTCTGAATTTCTTTATGATTGAGCTATGAGATTTTAATAATTTTCCAAGTTTCAGAAATTCAAGATAATGAAAAACAATTTTATTTTCCCGTATATAACCATAGGGAAAGTATTTTGATATGTCCTTCTGTTTCTGTCTTTATGAAAGGTAACTCAATAACTAACTATTAACTAAGTAAATGAAATTCAGTATATGTTCTTCACATCATATTTGTGAATTTATCTGAATTTTGAGGAAAACACTTTTGGAGGAAAGTGCTATGTCCGACTATTCAAATGTGAGTAAACATATTATCATTACAAAGCAAATTTAGCTAAAAGGTTAAAATTTGATTCACATATTTAACATCTAAAATTTAAATATTAATTTGAAACTAAAACTGTTAAGAAATTAACATTCTGTCAGTATGTACTATTTTAAGCATATAAACATCTTGAAAAATGCTTTAAATATATAAAATTTAGTATGTAATTTTGTGTGCGTCCCATATAGTTCCGCAGTAAATTTTTCTCTAGTCAAATGGAAAAAAGGCATCTTAAGTAGAAATTTGATTTTTAGGTTATTAATCACTAATGATTTTGGTTATAAATTGCCAAAAACATTGCCAAGGATCACATGATAGACTGTATGAAAATGTTCAGTTCTTTCCAAAGATCAATATTTCATAACTCATTGTCACTACCATGCAAGGCATTTTTAACATATAATTATCCTTACCCAAGTCAATTTTATGCGGAGTATGAGGAATGATAGACTATATTAGAAAATTTTAAGATGACTTTTGCTTCTATTTTGAATTATGTCTGAACATTAATAAAGTTTGATACATGCCACTAACAGTGGATTGGGTTTGAAATTGAATACAAATCAGGGGAAAGTTTGAAGTTTCCATAATTAGTTATCTTAATTTTAATAAAGAAAGTATTTTAAAATTGTGTTAGTATACAAGGACACCATTGGTTTTTAATTGGGCTAATTTTTTAACAATTATCAATTTTACACATGACAGAAAATTCAATTTCTGCAATTTTTAGTTCCATTTCAGTAAGAAGAAACTAAAGTTTATGAAAGTGTTTACTGTCTCATTTTCATCCTAATTGAAATACAAGATAATAAAATTTAAATTAATGACAGTAAAAAAAATCTAATTTACAATCCATAGCATTTTTCACTATAGCTTTCTCAATAATATTTTCAAGTAATTGAATCTGGAAATGTTTTTATCACTCTTGGTTATGACTACCAACCAAAGTAGAATATGTTCTCTATGAGAACTGGGAAAAAGTTTTTCATACAATATCTTGTATACTAGATTTAATGCCATCCTCTATAAATGAATTATCAACTTTATATTTTCCTGAATTTTAATTATTTTCGAAAATTAAATTATGTGATGGTAATGTTAGTACTCTATTTTTATATCATAATTATTTCTTAATTTTAATGATGTAAAATTTATTATGTTAAATAATTAATATTGTGTGCTAGCGTCCTGACATAGGGGTAGCATGTCTTCCCCATTATCTGCACGTCCCATGTTTGAGTCTCAGTTTGGGCATGGTTGTTCTATGTTCTATCTGTAAGGTGTGTGAATGTGCCCCCCCCTTTAAAAAGGGGCTGTGCAAGTGAATGTGATAAGTAGCAAAAGTATTACTCTTGGCTCTAGTTGGCACTACTACAAAACAAGATGTGCTGATTATTCTTAAATTGCTGACTACCTCAGTGAGCTTGTCCATGGCAAATACCATAAGAAACAATAACAATTAGTATTGCTACTTATTTTAAATGAACTGCATTTGATGACATCTTGCTCTTTTCATTGATTTTATTTTTTTTCAGTTGAATGTTCTATAAATAACTTGATGCTTGGAACACTTAAAATAATTTTTAAATTTTTATATTTTTAACTTTATTCAGAATCTAACTTGAATATCTTTAATGAAGTCAAATCATACATATTAATTGTATGTAAAAAATTTTACTTTCTCATTCTTTGTATAAACTAAGCGTTTCAAGATTTAGGTAGCTTAATGCATTAGTAGTACAATATGAAAATCATTCAATTCTTACTATTAACTCTCTCTCTCTCTCTCTCTCTATATATATATATATAATATAATATAATCAAATTTTCAGTCTTAAATAAAACACTTTATTCATCCAAATTAAAATTAAAAAAAAAACTTGTAGGGGTTGATATTTGATGTTAATATAGTTTTTTCAATTATTAATTCATTATTTTTTAATCAATTAAAAATTTACTTTCTCGCCAAAAATCTTTATTTCTCTGCTGCCAAATAATAAACAAAAACAGTTTGTCCCCCCCACTCTAATGATGCTAGACTTGTTTTCTACCAAATACTTTAAATGATCCTGTTTATTTTCATAATGTTTGATGCATTTAAAATTAAACATTGTTAGTTAATCGATTTTTTCTATTCATTTTCAAGTGCTTTCAATTAAAATAATAGACAGAATATAGAAATTTCTAGTCTGTATTGCATTCCCCAACTGATGTAGAAAAATCATATATTTTTCATTGCCACAATTGGCTTTGAATCTTCAGTTGGTATTTAAAATTCAATGCTAGTATAATTTTTTGATCATTTATTTATAGTAATTCTTATGCCGGGATAGCTTGGTTGGTAGGGCGTTGGATTCACATCTTTTGGGCTGCGAGTTCGAACTTGCCAGTCGAAGATCCTCCGTGTATGGTGGATGTTACTTCATATTTTGTGGTCTAAGTCCTCCATGTTGAGTGTTATACCCCTCCTTCCTCTGTAAAGCAAAACAGGAGAATAACAATTATAATTATTTTAATAAAAAGTAACTAAAATAAATTTTTCTTTGCTAACCTAATTAGGAATTGATTTTAAAAATTGTTTAATATATTGCTTGTTTTATGTTCAGCAGCACAGTATCTGAATTAGAATGTGTCAGGGAATTAAAAAAAAAATTCAAGGATAGTCTTTAAACCTAATGGGTGTATATCTATAATTATTATTACCTGGAATGATTTTTACATGTAAAAAAGTGATAAAATAATGTAAAATCTGTTTTCATGTTACCTTAGATTTTAACAATTCAAGAGAAATGCACAGTAATTTTTTTGTACAATTAAAGAAAATGATTTGAATTTACATGCAACAATAAAAAGTATTGTAAAATACGAATAAAAATATTTTAAAAACTTAATAAAAATTAGGGGGAAAATAAGATTTTACCCATAACTTGGTAATGTTTGAAAGATTTTTTTTTAATTTTAAAAAATGATGAAAAAATATTTTTTTAAATGCTTTTAGAAGTTATTCACACACATGCACGCTCACACACACAAACACACACACAAAAAACAAAAACAAACACAAAAATAACCAAAGCCGAGTTTAATTTATAATATAACTTTTAAAAAAAAATTTGTTATTCTATCTTTTTGAACTCTAACATGGTTCACACTTTTACTAGTGGTTGAGCAGTTTTGTAATATATACAGTGGGTAAAAGTAGTCTCCGTACGAAGATACAAATGAAAATCAAAGTTTAATTTGTTACACAAAATTCATAATGATAAAAATGAAAACTTAAAAATTAGTTAAAACTAATATTATTTAATATTTATTCATATTAAAAGGATGATAATACTGACAAAATTAAAAAATAAATCTTAAAAACTCAAAGGCCGTAAACATGGAACAAAAAAGTCTCTGTATGGTGCCCTAGCACATGATAAAAGTTTCAAAAATTTAAAATACATTTAACAAAAATGCATTTAATGATCAATGGGCCCTCCTTTGACCTTTATCACCTCTCTTGGATGTTGTGGCATTACCCCTACAAGTGTTTTTGTTCTTTCTCGAAAAAGATTACACCAAATGCTACTAATGGCACTTTTGAGTTCAACTTCGTTTTCTATGTCAAATTTTTTAAGTTGTCGGCCAATTTCTTCCCTCAAATGTTGGATGGGGTTTAAATTGGGTGACTGGGGAGGGCTATGAAGTTGTTGTTTAAGATGGTAAAGGCACCACTCTTGGCAAATCTTAGAGGTGTGTTTAGGATCGTTGTCCTGTTGAAAAGTAAATTCAGTTCCAAGAGACAGTTTTTCTGCCCCGGATAACACATTTTGTTTAAGAATATTCAAGTATCCATATCGATCCATATTTCCCTTGATTAAATGCATATTTCCAACTCTAGAAGCACTTATACACCCCACACCATAACACTGCCACCAACATGCTTCACAGTTCTGCATAAATTCTTGGTTAGCATTTGTTCGTTAGGTTTTCTCCATACTATAACTCGACCATCTGATCCATGAATGTCTCATTTTGATTCATTGCTAAAAAGAATGGATTCCCAAAACAATAAGGGTTTGCTTACACGTTTCTTTGCAAACTCGAGGCCCTTTTTCCTGTTGCACAAACTTATATAGGGTGTCTTCCGGGCAACACATCCATGATAACCACTTTTTTAATGAGATTTATCACGGTTTGAGTTGAGTGATAAATCTCATTAAAAATGTTGTAACTATCTATGTTGTAACTATCCATTATGTCAGCTGCCAACTGCGGTGCACTAATTCGTGGATTTTCTTGAACTTGGCGTATGATGTTTCTTTCATGCATGAAATTTAATTTGGACAATCTCCCGGATCGATCTCTATCCTCAAGTGAATGAAGTTTACGATATCTTTCAATGATATATTGCACATTAGACTTCGTTTTTTAGTCATTTCGCTAATCCTTTTCAAGGATAATCAATCTTTTCGCAATTTAATCACTAATTCCCAATAGCTCTGGGAACTTCCATTTTGAGATGATCAAGAACAAACTTGAAATCAATAACTGTCAATATGTTGTTTTCTTATCAGTGATTAACTTTCTAACGTCAAAGATTTACTACGGGCCTGTTTTAAACACGTTAGAAAAAATTTGCATAACGTGTGTGGAAACTTTTTTTGCATTGCAATTTTCAATTTACCTTAGATATTGCAAATAATATGCTTTTCTTGTTTTGTTGCTTTTCTTGTTTTCATTTTTGTTAAAAATTTATAAAAATCTCTTTCTATGGACTTATACTAAACATATATAGACAGTATTTAATGAAAAAATGCAATACTTTACAAATTATGCTAATTTATTCTTAAATTTAGTGGCCATACGGAAACTTTTTTACCCATTGTATATATTAATTATGATTATTTTGGAAAGTTGTACATTTGAGATTTAAGAATTATATGATATGTGTTTAGAGGGGTATTGAATTAAAAGGTTTATTTAATTGTAGTAGAATTTGTTTAAAAAAAAGCTTTTTATTCATAATGGCAGTTTTTTTTAATTTGTATTGTATTAAACAAGCTATGAGGTTTCTAAGTTTTTTTTTTTTTAAATCATGTCCGAACATGAGGTTTTTGGCTTCAACAAAAATCTGTAGGCAAAAAATAAAAATTTTATCTGCTTAATCATCTAAAAAAAATTATCTTTTAATAACATGTTGCCATTGCATTTGCAAAAGTTCCAATTAAAAAAAACTTTAATTACTACAGCAAATAAAATATAAAAAATATCATTTTGAGCACTTGATTATATGAAATGAAATAAATAGGAAACGCGATATTTTTTTAAACAATAAATGCCTGATAGTTCTTTTAATAGTTTGCAATATTAAAATTACTAATTCAATGAATAAAATTGTAATTTAGCTTGCATGATCAGGTCCTTTGCCATTCAAGAAATTATGTTCTGACATGATACATTGAAATATGCATAGCAAATTTCATTTTAATCTTTTTTTTTTTTTTTTTTTTTTTTGCTTTGTTTTACTGCAGATTTTTGCAGCCGGTGTCAAAATGCGATATGAGTCTGACTGACCTTTTGGAGGAACTTCAACGGGATCCATGGCCTGTGCCACAAGGCAAGAGACCTCTTAGATCTACTGGTGTTGCTCTCTCTATTGCTGTGGGATTGTTGGAGGTTAGTTTAATTTCCATCGTCAAAAAAAAAAAAGATTGAAAATAACACAAGGAATAATTATTTAATATAACTTAAGGAATAGAACGTGCCTAAACTAACATGCCTAAATATTTAAAATATAGTAAAATAAATCATTGACATCTTTTTAAAAATATAAATTTGAACAAAATGATTACTTTAAGGAATAATTTAATTTTTTAAAATTATATGAATAATTAATTTGATAATTAGCATATAATTGAATTTTTATCATTCATTTTTATTAATATTCTTTTTTAATAATAATAGTGCTCACTTACAAATCGTCATTAAAATATTATTGCTAAATGGAATTTTTTGCTAAACCAAAAGCACAAAACTATATTACAGTTAAGGCAAAAAAATAAATTAAGACCTATTTGCTTAAGGGAATGTAAAAGAACCACTTCATGCCTAATAGATCAATGGATCATAACACTCTCAAAGAAGAAAGGAATGGGTAACCGATGTCAGTGAGTTATCACATTCTTTGTTTACAACTTGGCAGCCATCTACAGTCAAGTAATACCCCCAGTGTAAAAACATTTTGGTTAAGATTTATCAGAAAGACACTATTATTTGGACATGTCCTTTTTACTGCTTGATATGTAAAGATTAAGATCTATAAAATATGCTTAACATTTTTGCATTTGTCCCTGTTAAATATTATTAGCTCACATTTTCATTCCATTTCACCTTTAAATTTTTAAAAGAAAATGACTGTAGATTGGAACTTAATAAATTATTCATCATCGCATGTCCTGCTATTGTGTAAAGAGTACATTGATTTGGCTTGATGTTGGTCAATTAATGAAACTTTAGAGAACAAAGGTTTAATTTTTTTAAAAAGTACTTTCTGAATTTCTAAATAAATAACCTTAATAATTTAATATTTTAAAAATAAACCAGTAATTTCAAAATACTGTTCAACAAAATCATAAAAGGTTTTGAAGATCAAAATTTGTACAGGCCTCCTGCTTTCTTTGTGTATTTTACCTTTTAAAAAGATTAAAATGAAATCTGCTATGCGTATTTCAATATATCATGTCGGAACATAATTTCTTGAACAGCCAAGCAAGTGCTCATGTAAGTTCAATTATATTTTCATTCATTTTAATGGCTTCATTGAATGAGTCACTTAAGTATTGCAAACAATCCAAAAAGCTTTGTCTCGCATCGATTGTTAAAATAAATATCACATTTCCTATTTATTTCCTTTCATATAATCACATGCTTAAAATGACATTTTTCTAGGTTTTATTTGCGGTAGTCTTTAATTAATTTTTTTGACTAACATTAACAGCCTATAATGACTAACATTTGTAAATGCAATGACAACACATCATTAAAAGCTGATTTTTTTTAGATGCTCATCCAGATAATAAAATTTCAATTTTTCGCCTATGGATTTTTGTTGATGCTCATTCCCAAAATAACAATGTTCTGACATGATAAAAAATTTATTTAACATAAGCACTTTCTTCTCATTTAAATCTCTTCCATGGATAGTTTATACTCATGAATGATGTATTTCCTAATTTTGTTTATTAACAATATTGCCTATAATGACTAACATTTTCTCTAGAAGTAACTCTTTTGAGCTGTAAAGAATGAATTTTAACTTCTCTTTTGAGATTTTCTTTGATATTATTTGCTTTAAAGACAAAAAGTTTAATTTTCAAAAATTAAAATTGCAGTGATTTCATGGTAATGGAAACATAATCAGCATACATTATGAAGGAAACTTTTGCAATTGAAAAGAAATATAATTTATTGCATTATATTTTAAAACTTCATTTTCCTATTTAGGAATTGAGACTTTTTTTTTTCTTTAAATGAGTTGCTACTTGAAAAAATTTGTGGCGAATTATGGAAAATCTCATTATGTGAAAATAGTAATGGATGTTATTAAATAAATCAAAATGATCTGGAAATTTATTTGTCCTCTTCTATTAAGTTAACATTTGTTACTTTTTATGTTGCTTAAATAGTAATTTTTCAAATCTTGGGAATTTGTTTTCAAGTTGTTGTTATTGAAATATAATATTCAAATTGAAGTATTAATTTTTTAATTGCCTTTTAAGTTTGTGGTTATCATTACTTCATTTTCTGTTTAGTGTACCTATCCTACTACGGGGGCTCGTATTATGTTATTTGTCGGTGGACCATGCACACAAGGTCCAGGTGCTGTTGTAGGGGATGAGTTAAAGTCTACTATTCGTTCTCATCATGATATAGAAAAAGATAATGCAAAGCACATGAAGAAAGCTATCAAAGTAAGATGACCATATACTCATATTAAATGCTGGTTGTTGATGTATGGAATAATTTGATATAATTATAAATTTTTTTTTGACCTGCTTGCAACATAATACTTGCATTCAGCTGTGAAGATTATGGTATTTTATGTTTATATACTTTAAAAAACTTATTGAATTATTTATCAGTTTGATAATTAATTGGTTTAGAATTATTACATTAACCATGGAAAATTAGTTTTTAGTATTTTCTTGTTTTAAAATCTTCAATGAGGATTCAGGAATTTTTTTTTTTGAAGATTTCTTTTATTTGTTATAGATGTATGAAAACTTGGCCGCCAGAGCTGCTGCCAATGGACATATTATTGACATATATTCTTGTGCTTTAGATCAAACTGGTCTACATGAAATGAAATATTGTCCAAACTTTACTGGGTTTGTCTTTATTTTAAATCAATTATAATATAGAAATTATTTTCCTTTAATTCAAGTTTTAATTCAAATCTATTGATTTTAATTCTCTTAGGTTTTATCAGTTAAATTTTATTATAAGTCATTATATATTTGTAAACATTCATTCTTTAATATTTATTAAAATAAGCTTTCATAAAAAATGAAAAATTTACTGTGTATAATTTGTGCTATATATATATTGTCTCTGAAGTATATCTATATTAACTGTAGGAAAAAAAGATTGCATGCAAAAAAAATTTTGGTGCTCACAATACTATCGATATTGAGAGAAAATCCTATCACTGCTTTAAAATGTTTTTGTCATACTTCTTAGATATCTGATTAATTCATTATGCTGTATATTTCAAATAAGTGGATCTAACATATTTTTAGAGAATACAATCACTATAAATTTGAATACATTGTGTATTTAATGATATTTTGTAATATAATTTAAATTTTAATTAATTTCTTAATTTTTATCTTAAATAAGCCTATGGTCATTCTATTGTAAAATTTTTTTTCCCCCTGTGTCAATTTTCACTTTTTTATTTACTTATTTCTAAAATAAATTTTTGAAAAATAACTGATAGAAAAATTTGATTATGAGATTCAGAAGAATTTTCAGTCTTCAGAAAGGAAATCTTTCTGCCTAACTTTGCTCTTGTATCGTGCTGAAATACTCTTTTTATTATTATTTTTCTTCCATACAAATGACTAAGCAATATAAATTCGAGTTAATTTTAAAAAGTTTTTTTTTCTGTTTATCTAAAAAATTATTTATTTATCTTATTATTTTTAGTTATTTTTTAAATAAACTATTAATCTTATTTTGCAATATATTTCACTGTTGTAAATAAATTAAATCTTTTTGGTTTTTGATAAAATATTCTATTCTGTATTTTATTTTCATCATTGAGAGAATTAGAGGCTTATATGATGATAAGAGTTTTATTAAAATTAGGTCTCCAATAAGCCTTTTGATATTTTGTTATTGAATACTGTGGTTATTTTTGGAATGACAGTTGAGTTTTGACTAAAAACGTATTGCTGAACAACTTCTAAATGTATGTTCCTATATAATTTTCACCAAGAAAGTTTTTGTATTAATTGAAGTTTGGAATCTCCGACTTTTGAATTTTGGATAAGATATTAAAAATTTAAAGATCAATTGTGCAATGAACAGAATTAAAAAAATTCTACAGTTAAAAAAAATTCTAAAATTATTAATGTTTCATGATATAAAGGAAGTGTGATTGATGATAAAATGTGAAGTTTAAGAATATTTAGATGAAGTCAGTGACCCATTTAAAACCATGATCACTCCTTTCACAACATCATATATGAGATCAACATTTCTGTCTCTAAGGCCACAAACACATCTGTGTGATTTCTATTTGTAATGCTTTAAGTTTTTAAACAACTCTAGATGGTATTTTAAGTCTTATAATTTTGAAGTATATTTCATTGAGTGTTGACATTCAGTGTAAGCTTCTGGTTCTGGACTTTTTTTCACTTGATCCAGCTTATTTAAGCATGTGGGCATTTACTGAGATTGTTTCCCAGATTTGAGTGGCAACCCTTTGTTTGTCCTAAAATGATATTCTCTGTTTTATAACATAATCTGATTTGTTCACAAAGGATTGAAATATTAGACTGTCAAGATCCTTTTGTTAAATATAATTCATTAGATCCAAAGGAAATTTAATAAAATTTAGTCTTCATACCTGTTTTCAGAAATGCATTCGTTGACTGACTGAAACAAGATAAAATAATACTTGCACTATTTAAGTTCTTTTGAAAGTAAATCTAAATAAATTCTGTGAAGAAAGAAATTTTTATTAAATAATTTTTTGAGATATTGCATAAATTACATGAAAGATGTTCTTTAATATTTATTAAATATCAATATGGATTTTACTTTCTTTTACTGATATAAAAAAAGTTACATTCAATTTTTTGAAATTTTATCATTTACTCTTCAAATTTAAATTTCATGGTATATGAGCGAAAATCTGTGAGATATATACTACAGCAAACAAAATTTTTTACTGTATATTTTCTTCATTTAATAGTATATTTGCCACTATGCTTGTTATATTATCTTGTTATATTATTCTGAACTTGGATTAAGGGGCAATAGCCATTAACCTCCAAAACTGTAAGCCCTTAAATATGGAGGCCATATATTTATTCAATTTCAGCAGTGTTAAAAAAATTATTAAGATCTCATTGTCATCTTTACTTTCTATCAGTAACTATTCAAGTATCTGAATTTAAGTCCTATTTTGTCAATATTGAGTTATTTATTTGATGGTTGTAATTGTTTAAGCGGTGTGAACTAATTCTTGGTACAACTAAATTGCTTTCTTCCAATTCATTTAAGATTTTATTCATGTTCTCAATAATTTGAAAAATCTTAATCAGTATTTTTTCACTAGTTATTAATTCCTCTATTTCTTTTTTAGTAAAGTTCCTTTTATGAGGCTCTTTGAAAAAATAGTAATAATAATCAGGAACAAAATATAAATAATTTCAATCAGTTTTCTTTAATTCTTATTATCTATAATTCTTTTACATGGTTATCAAAACTTTGTCTATTATTGCCTATTAGTAACAAGCACAAAAATGTATCTCCATTAAATATTTTACATCAAATATCCAATAACGATGATGAATATTATATAAAATGCCATAATTCTTAAATGACAACATTTTAAAATTCAGCATTGCCGAATTATGATTTTCCCAAGTTACAAGCAAAACAAAAAGGGCATACGATTTTGTTTTTGTTTTCTACCAATTGTATTACAAATTTGTCTAATAAGAAAGGCATTATGTATCCTATTGGTAACGGACAAAGTAAAGCTTTTTGTAATATGTGAAAACAAAGTATTGCATTTTTTTCTAGTCATTTGGGATTTAAGGGTTAATGGAAATAAATTCTAATTCTTTTTTATAATAAATAATATTTAAAAAATATCAAGCAATGTTGAGTTATCAGTTTGTAAATAGTTTACAGCATTTTGAATAAAACAATAGTGTAATACGTTGAGATAGCACTTTCTATTACAATTAATGTAATCAATTTATTTTTCATAATTTTTTTTATTGGTTGCTCTATATGACAGTAAATATTTTAAAAGAAATAAAGGCTTTAAATGATTCATTTATAATCATTTAAGTATATTGTATGCTTATATTTCAACCAAGGAAAAGTTCTTTAATAAACGAATTTTATACTATTTAGTTCATTTTTAATTTATCAAAATAAGCTTGCATTATAAACAATATTTTAGTATTAGGTTAAAAAGAAAATCATGGATTAAACTGAAATGGTGATTTTTTGTTGAACTTGAGTAAGTAGAATTGCAATTTAACTAGTAGCATCTCAGTCATTATTACATTTATAAATATTCCCTTTAGAATAAGATATATAAATGTTAAAAAAATATATTCATTATTTTAGTGGACACATAGTCATGGGTGATTCATTCAATTCATCCTTGTTTAAACAGACCTTTCAACGTGTATTTACTAAGGATCCTAAAGGCGAATTTAAAATGGCCTTTGGAGCATCTCTTGAAGTGAAGGTAGAGAAGAATTTTTTAAAATAATTATTTTTTAAGTTTATTATTTGTTTTCTTTATATATTTATTTAAAGTAGTATTGATTCAATATTCATTCCTTTATTAAGATTCGATTATGTATCAACGTTTTAAATTATTTTTGGAGGAATAATTTAAAATCATTGCTGCTTGCTGAACACTAGAATATTCTGGAATCATTTGCTGCTTGGAGAAAGTAATGAAATCCTTCAAAATTTAAATTAATTTATTCTACTAAATGAGTGACTATTTGCCCATAATGTACTAACATTGTTTTTGATTTCATTAAAATGAGATTTGCCTCTCTTAAAATTTTTATTTTACATTCTTAAAGTCTATAAGTTAAAAATATAATGATGATGGTTGAAGATATAAAAAGTAACAATAATATAATTATGACTAATATTCCATAGAAACTTCTTTGACATTCATTTTAAACTGCTTGTTGTGTAGAAGTCACAGAATAACTTGAGCTACAAAAGTTCTGTTGGTAGTTCAGTTGGGTTTATTAATAATTTCAAAAATTTCTTGAATAGTTTGATACAAAATTTGAGTAGTTTTTATTATTTTTGAAATCAAATTTTAACCGCATGGGTTTAAATCTGAACTATACAGAAGGCAAATCAAAAAATCATGAATTTTATGACATGCGAGTAAGCATTGGCTTGAAAAATCATAGGTGAATTTTCACTAGGAATGTGCTCCCTTTTTTTTCATAATCTTGTTTCCAAGTTGTATCTATCTCTTCTTAAAATGTGAGGTCATTTGCTGTATTTTTCTTTCCTTCTACATGGTGTTTAGCAATGATTCAAGGAGTTGTCACTGGGAGACTCGCTGTATGATCTTTTCAGTGCATAATGATAATAGTTCTGTGGCTTAAAGTAATTGATTGAGCAATTGTTTCAATAGGAGAAAAAAAAATTTATATCTGAAAGATATAAAAATGTACAGTCTCTTATATTGGTTCAATAGCATTTCGTTATTTGACATTCAATATAAAACATGATTTGAAGAAGCAATCATTGAATTCTTTAACAGTTTTTATTCATTATAATTTCATAGAAATAGTACAATTTATAATCTTTTGTCTATATTTATTTGATTGAGGCTTAATGAAAGCAAACACAGGAAAGAGGAAAATGTAAATAAAATATTCCACAAAAAACAATTTATGCATATATAAGGGAAAATATTCTGTATTTATAAAGTCAAAAAGTAATTTGACTCAACATTTTGATTCTGTAGTAAAGTAAATAGCTTTCAGAATCCATGAAATTAAAGTTATAATGATACTTAGAGCAATCGGGAACCTGTTTTAGAGAATAGATTTATTAAAAATAAATAATATATTAATCACCCTTTAAATCTTTCAAAAACATATGTTACTGCAATAGAAACTTGATAGTGTTTCCACCATCTAATATTAAAATTTTATTTTTGAATTTTAAAGTTTTATAAAAAAGTATTTCTGAATAATGACGGAGAAATGTATTAAGAAAGAAAAGAAAAAACTAACATAGATAAGAATTTTGAAACAGAATTCAGGGAGAAATAGATCCAGGGATTCCAACAAACATTAAGAGACTTTATTATTATTATTATTATTATTATTATTATTATTATTTATTTTTGCACTCTTTTCTGTGTGAGGTTGAAACCTTTTATTTTTTAAAAAATACTCTATTTTGTATTAATAATTATTCTGTCTTGTTCTATTATACAAGTAATATATAATTTTGAATTAAAGATTTGCTTTTGGCTTTTTAAATACATTTGGGAATTAGAGGAGTGATTTAGGGATTTTTTTAGACCTCTCGGGAACTGAAAGTGTCTGGTGCTATTGGATCTTGTGTCTCATTGCATAGTAGGAGCAACAGTGTTTCCGACACTGAAGTTGGCATTGGTGGCACATCACAATGGAAATTCTGTGGTATTAATCCAGGAAATACAGTTGGCATTTTCTTTGAAATTGTTAATCAAGTAAGTGCCTGTTTTATACTTTGTAAAACAATAAAATTAATTGATTGCCATTAAAAATTCATAACAAGGGTTAGTAATACAGAAAAAAAAAGTATTCAGTTCTAAAAAACAAATAATTGAATTTATCAATCATTTTTTATTATTTGAATTCAGTCTTAAGCATTCAGCTATCTGTTTTGTAAATCTTTAGATTTGAATCATATTTTATTTCTTGAAGCTATTTCTGTATCTTAAAGGTGTACAGATTTACATTATTCTATTCACCAGGCTTCATAATTTCCTAAGACTAATTGTTGTTGGCTATAAACAGAAATAAAATTTAAATATTTTGAGAAAAAAAAGATATTTATAAATTTAGATATTAACTTCCTGAACTGTTCTGGAATTGCTTCCAAAGGAGAATATTTACATTGAATGTTTACACAGGGTATCTCCACCTTTTTTTTTTTATAGAGAATAATTTTAGACTTTATATTGTGTACAATATAGCTGAGTACAAAGTATCTTCTAAAGCAAAAACTTATTACAAAAAATTAATTATTATTTTAACTAAAGAATTACTTAAAACATTTATTAAACACTAAATTAGATGTTTAAAATCAAGACAAAGTATCAAACTCAGTTATATACGAACATAACCAGGTTATCCAATTAGTTCAAGTAAAATTCATGAAAACTAACTTAAATAATGTCATTATTAAATATGGAATTTTCAATATAGCATCGTTATGCTGGCAAATTCAAAATTCAAACTATTGACGTCATTGAATGTAAAAATCTGTTTGTTTAAATTTTATACAATTCTACAACTTTATGATAGAATTAAATCAACTTTGGAAGAATGAAGGAATGAAAAAAAGTATTTTTTACTAATATTATTAATATTTTGATAATATAAAGAAAATATAATTAAAGAAATAAAATTGATTAAATTTCAATTTTAACTTGATTATAACTTAATTGAAAAGGAAATATTCGAAATAATATCAAATAGATTTATCTTTTTATTCTGAATATGTAGAAGAAGCCAAATTACAAGTCAATGATAACCTAGAGTATTCAAGCACTGGAGCTTTTATATACTATTCTTGATTAGTTTGCTTTAATTATGCCATTAATTACCTAAAAGATACTGTAATGCTAATTGCTTTAAAATAATGTGAATACTATGTTAAAACTATTTGAGAAATGTGTGTTTGAAAAATTCCATACATTATTAATGATATCTTGATCAAATGACATTAATTTATTACTTAAAAGAATAAATATAAAAAATACTGTGTAATTTTGTAGTAAATACAGAGTTTTTGAAATAATTATTGCTTTAAAATTTATCTTGAGATGTTAATGATCACTTTTCTCTAATAGCATAATGCTCCAATCCCACAAGGGGGAAGAGGGTGCATCCAATTCATTACTCAGTATCAGCATTCCAGTGGACAGAGGAAGATTAGGGTGACTACTATAGCTAGAAAGTAAGCATTTAATTGAATTATTCTTTTAAATTAATAGGAAAGATTTATCATATCACTTAATATACTATTGCTTAAAAATAATTCATATGAGTTAGTTTTAATACTTTTTATTGAAATTTTGTAGAATGAAACTCTATATTTAAAATAAAATTTCATTGAATTCCTTCCCTAAGAAATGTGAAAACTCTTCATTGTAGTTTTCCATCTACAGGTAACATAAGTTTTAGTCTTGGTTGTTTTCATGCATACTGCTAAAATTTTAAGGCATTTCGCAAGATTCCTATTAGTCTTGAAAAGGCTAATCTAAATATTGAAATTCTTTAATAGGCTTCCTAAAAATGCTATGATTTTGGTTTAAAAGACTTTAAGGATCTAAAATTGAAAAAGAGGTTTTTAATTCCCCCCTCCCCTCATTTGTTGTAGCAGGAAACTTTACAAAAGTGAAAGTTTATAATCCAAGATCAAGAAACTCCAAGCTAATTTTGTCCTTCATAAAGTTACCAGTGATAGCTGAATAATGCTGAAAATAATGAACCAGTTTAGTAATAAAATTTAGAAGGAGGGATGTCTGTTGTTCTATAAGATCGGTATAAAGCACAGCTGGGTTCTATTTCAATTCTTATTGCTTAATAGGGGAAAAGATTGGTTTTGACTTCACTAAAATAGAGGGTGCTTGCCAAATCAAGCTTAAATATGTTTCAAACTGATTATAGATTTTACTGAATGTCAAATTCTTAAAATTTTGGAATATGGTTCATTAAAAACAATATTGATAATTTTTGTGTGAATAGTTAAGAAAAGATTGTCAGTAAATTATGGAATCATGAACTTTCATGTGAGCAATCTGATTTACATTCTTGAAGTAAGAGCTGAAATTGTAAACGAAATTAAGCAGTTCTATAGTTCTAAGAAATTTAATTCATTATTTGAAATATTCTGAAAATTCAGATTTCCTTGAAATATTAAAGGAAGTAAAGTTGTCGATAATAAGGACAAGACAAAAAAAATATTTTGTACTTTAAAGGTAAAAAAAGATTTGACATGAAGTGCTTTTTTTTAATGCTTGAAATGAAATAAAATAGAAGTACTGATGTTTAAAAAAAGTGCCTGAAAAATGAATAGAGAAATCATGTTATTGTTGCTAATCTTGGCTTAGACATCTAAACCAAGTCCAAGAGACCATGTCGCAATAAAAGTGAAAAAACTCTTCCATTCTTGTCCATCAGTTGCCTCACGAAAACACCAATACAATCGATGATGCAAGAAGGTGAAGTAATAGTTGAACAGTAGCAATGTACATAACTTTTTTTTTTCCATTGAAGGTCAAACTTATAATATGGCCAGAGTCCTTAATCTAAACAAAGCAATCTAACAAGTCTCAAGCAAGTGCTATGCTGGGAGAGTCCAGAACACTCAGTGGCATACGTCTAGTTTAGGTGGAATCCACCAAGAAGTACTCAACAAAAAACAGGGAATAAACTTCTGAGACTTAGATCAGTGGAAGAAGTTGTAGGAAGAGAAATCATATTTGACAATTATATGAAATACATATCAACTGAATAGTTTTCACTGCTCAGCAAAAAAAGGGGCGAGGGGGTAGAATAGAAAATAATTAGAAAATATTAAAGGAAAAGTGAATATTAAATTTAAAATTAAAAGAATTTCCCTATCTTGCAATGATCTTTTCTATAAATGGTTCATTTTTGTCCATTCAGACAAACATTTTTCTGATGCCTAAAAAAGTTAATTTGGAGCTCTTTGTGTTATGAAAATGTGATTGCAGTGAAAACAAATATTGTTCATTCTTTTCAAATGCTTTTTGCAATAAATAAATTTTTGTCAATGTAATATAGAATTTTATGTCCAATTATTTCATAATAAATGCATTGAATTAATTATTAATGGTATAATCAAATCATTATGTTCCAAATTGAATTATAAATATTGAGTTACCTTAAAAAGAAACTAAAAGGCCCTCAATTTGTATCTGGGAAAAGAAAGAGAACTGTTCTGTATTTTGTTTTTGGTTGTTGTCATCAGTTTTTTTTTTTTTTTTTGCCATAAGAGGTTGTTTCCTTTGAATTGATAACACTTTTAGCTACCATTATTTTTTATTGAGTCCATTTAATCAATATTGTTATGAAAATTCTCACAAGAATGTTGCAAAGATACAGACTTTATTGTCTAGGAAAAACATGTATTAAATATACACTACACTAGCTACAAATTAACAGTGAATTAACTCTATTTAATCAACAAGTTCTGGGTAATAGCAAAGCTATAGAACAATTGTTTAAAAGAAAAGACACTTTCTCAAGGTAAGCCAAGTAATGTATCTCATTCTCCGAACTGATCTCATTCTCCTCCTTAAGCTGCACCTTAAATAGTGTTCCACTAAAGTAGATGGGCAAACGCAGAAAACACACACTTGTACTGGACAAATGTGGAACTTTCTGCTATATTTACTTGGAATATATCTTTATTTCTCAGCTTCAATTATAGATTTTAACTTGTTATCAACCTCACTATGTTGCTAACATCCTACATTACCAAATTAGTAAAATATGGCCACCTTCTGTTTTAAATCCCTTTAGAACTATTTTTTCTCATTGATGCTCCATTCCATTCCATTACAATTAGTTTTATAGAATTAAACTATTTACAAATTCAAAACTTTAAGGAAATTTATTGAATAAGATTTTTTACACTAGCTTCAAAAATTTCTATTTTAAACAATGCATTAAGTATCATTTTTTTTTTAAAAAAAAATTTTTACTTGTAACTACAGAGATGATTTTAAATTTTGTGAATTTGTTTCCATTACTTTTTAAAAATTGGGAATTAGGGTATCATTTTTACATTTTAAAAATATATTTATATAACTTTATTTTATTAAAGTTTTATGAAGCTAAAGTATATGTTATAATAAGTTATATTAATTTATAAAGTTAAAGATTATTAAAAAAAAAACAGTTTTTTCTTAAATTTTCAAGATGGCAAACATTTAAACAAGCCCTTTACTAAACATGAAAAAAAAAAAAAAAGAAGTGATAAAACAATAAATTTTATTATGACCATTTCTAAACACTGTTATCCTTTTCCATTGCAAATTTGTTCTAAAAGATAGCTAGAACATTGCTTTGTTCTATTATCAATTTCTGCCATTATGATAGTATCCATCCTGGAATATTTTAGCTCTTAACGTTATAAAAAGCAAATGAATGCTCTTAACTGCTAAATATATAGAGTTATAGCAGAAAGAAATTTTAATTTATTTCCAGCCAGGTTGAATGTTATTTGTTGCAGCATATATAAAATCAAATACAAAATTTTTGGTCATGCGGTACATTTTTATTAATGCCTATTTTAAAAACATGAGATTCATCCAAATTAACTAGTGATTTATTAATTTTTTTAAATGTCGAGAAAAAAGCCAGATTGTTATTTTTAATCCTATAGAAGTTAAAATTAAGTTTTTGGTAATGATAAAACTAGGATCATTTTTGTTTTTGTCAAAACCTATATGTTTTACTATAGACACTCCTGAAAGAAATGCAGAAATAAGTTAAATTTCTAAGATACATTGAAAATTAAATTTAAATAAAAATTAAGCTTTATTATAAAACCGGAAACATCTCGTGCTTAGAAATTAAGCAGGTTCACATATGCATAAATGAAAAAAAAGGCTTAATTTTTTAATCAATTTTTTACTACCCATTTAATTTTATGCTTTAAAATTAAAATGAATATCAATAAAATAGTAATATTGTTACTTATAGTAATTTTTTTTTAATTGGCAAACATATATTATGAAAAATCGAAATCTGTGTTTATAAAATGCACTTGAATTTCTATAAGAACTCTACATGCTTGACTATTTAAATAACTTTTTCTTCCCATCAATGAAGTTTCTTCAAGTATTCATTGTTGTCCCAATGATTTATAGTAACTATTTTTAAAGATCTAATATTTTTGAAGAATGCTTATTGTGTGTGTATTTTCTAGCTGGGCAGACGCTTCTACCAATATTCACCATATTGCAGCAGGATTTGATCAAGAGGCTGCAGCAGTATTGATGGCTCGGCTTGCATGCTTTCGAGCTGAAGGAGATGATGGTGCAGATGTTTTACGGTGGTTAGATAGAACTCTCATTAGACTGGTCAGGAATTTAAATTGTATTTTAAAATTTTAAGTCAAAAATTGATTTGGTTACATACATAACATACTTTATAAATATTTTTTTCCTTTTTTTCCTTTTTATTTTAGTGCCAAAAGTTTGGTGAATTCAACAAAGATGATCCTGCTTCTTTTAGGTTTTCTGAAAACTTCTCCTTATATCCTCAGTTCATGTTTCATTTGCGAAGATC
>JAOUZG010008684.1:1011276-1021331 GCA_026289955.1 Argiope argentata | reverse complement strand
TTTTTTTTTCTAAGTTGAAGATATGAGGCACATTTTGAACAGTTTAGAATCTAAAATCATAATGTCAATCATGATACTTGAAAATATTTCTTTAAGTTGTATATAACAGAAAAAAAGTATAAAATAATTCTTATATTACTAATTTTTGCTTTAACCCCCCTTTCTATCATTGCTTTTTAAAGACACCACATATTTTTCACTCTTTATTTTTTTCCCAGACATTTCATATTTCATTTCCAGCAAATGGCAATCAGGTACATACATGTTTTTAAATCTTAAATCCGGCATCCCATGTGTGTATTCTGTTTTATTTGTCATTCAAACCGTTTATTGTTCATATGTAAAATTAAATATAATTAATTATTCACTGTATTTTTGACAAATTTTCAAATAACATTCTGTTTTGGGTTTAATTTCTTTCTCTCTTTTGTAGGCACATGCTGATGAAAGAAGATTTAACCAATTCTCTCATAATGATACAACCTATTGTATATGCCTATTCCTTTAGTGGTCCTCCTGAAGTATGTCTAGTCTATTTTTGAAGAAATTGTTTTTTACTGTTAGGTTAAACATATAAATAAATATGTAATAAAATATAAAAAGCTATTACATAGATAATTAATAGAATTCCCCAATTTTATAACTTGAGTTGTTTTATACTAATTTAGAATTTTGTGTGTTATTCAAAAGGATTTATATATTGAGCATCTTAGAAATTCATATAAAATTTAGCCTTAAGTGAAAATTAGCGATTGCCAATAATAATATTCAAAATGGCATTTACTGTTAAAATGTAGCTCATCAATTAAATTAGAATCCTTATAAAGTGTACCAATTATTTAGTTGACAGCAGATATTTAATTATTGACCACAATTCCTTAATTGTAGCTGGTCTTAAGTTTAAAACCTTATTTCAAGATTCTTTAAAAAGATGACATGTATTCATTGAACAAGGGGAAGAAGGTAAGAAGATGGTTTTGGCTTAAAAATAAAATTGTAGAGATTTTCCTCCTTACTCGAAGTATTATTCTTCATTCTTAGACATCAATGCATTGATTAATTCACAGTTATAGGCCAACTTTATCAATTGGAGTATTCTTAAAGAAAAGTCTATTTTTTTCATTTATTTAAAATCTCAGCAATTCATGTAATACTTTACTTCATATGTGTTATATATATTGTCTAGTTTCTCTGTTTGTAATGATCAAGAGATTTTAATTTAAGAGAAAGGGCATAGAATTAAAAAAAAATTAAATCATTAATCTGATTTCTGAATCATAAGACTTTGTTATTAATCCTTTTATAATATTCAAAATTTTGTTTGGAATTTCATCCTATGTATATTTTTTCCTTTTTTTAGCCTGTCTTGTTAGATACTAGCAGCATACAACCTGATCGCATTTTGTTAATGGATACCTTTTTTCACATTGTCATATTTCATGGAGAAGTAAGACTGGATTTTATATTTAACTACATTGTGGATACTTTAATTTTAAAGTTTACAATTCTTTCAAATGATGATTATTTGATCAGTTGATGTTTTTTAATTATTAAACAATGATATGAATTCATTTTTGGGAATCATGGTACTAACATAAAAGTAAAATTTAAATTTTTTGCTATCAGTTAGTGAATGTTTTATGTTGTCACCCCAGTTCGCTAATTACTTTTTTGTTTTGAGGTAAGATAGTTTAATTATTATTATAAATTCCTGTTTCTTAAGCTTATTTAAAATTTTAAATTCAAAAATAATTTTTGAATGCATTTTACACTTATTTATATTAATGTGTAAAACTGCTTTTGAAAAAAATAATGGCATAATTTGATCTTTTGGTTACATTTAATGTATCAGAATGTTTCGTATTTGTTTGAATTTGTTTTCATTTGGTTTTATAATTCTAATTAGCTTAAGTTATCTCAATATTATGTAGCAGTGTACATTCTGAATAATAAGAAATAAATGAATTTTTACTTAAGTTTCTTCCTTTGCATGTACAAAAAATTAAATGAATTTTAAATATAAGTCATTTTAAATAAATGTGTAGTCAAAGGGTTAAAATAGGCATTTTTAAGTATCGGATTCCCTGCTTTTATTTTACCGATCTATATTGATTGTAATATTTTGATGAAATATCATTCATAACTAGCTTTTCATTTTTAACAAACAAGTAACAATCAGTACTTCTGATTAAAATAGGCAATTACAAGAAACACACAGATAATTTCAAAGTTGTTTAAAAAATACACAGGAATTGAAAAAATTTCTTAAAACCTGAAAATACAATGAATTTTTAATTTCTTAGTTATTTTTTTTTCTATCTAAAAAGTACCAACCTCAAAAGATCCTAAGAAGGAGGGGGGGGGGAATGTAATCATAGTTTTCAAAAAATGAAATACCATTAGCATTTGTTTAGAAAAAATGCATAACAGCAAAGACCAACTAAAATCATGGCTTTAGCATATTAAAAAGAAAGAAAACTTATACATTTAATGCAAATTAATTTACAGTTACAGTCTGAAAAACTTTTTTTTTGTTTACATATAATGCTTTGTCATAATTGAGGAGGATGGTTAGATAACTTTAAAAAAAAATGTGCTATAGATTTTTTTAAACTCAAATTTGAACATTGAAATAGAAAAATAGGTGAAATTAATTGTTTCTATGCCATATGAATTTCTTTTTACTATTGTAATATATGTGAAATTCGTTATAACAATAAAAATTGTTATTTCAGATTAGTTTAAAAAAAGTTTTATAAAATTTAGAGAAACTATGCATTGCAGAATTGTCTTTCAAAAATATTTTAAATTCTCAGATTGTTGAAAAAAAATTGTTATATTTAAACATTTTATTCTTAAACAGAATCAATGATACTTTTGCTCAATTATTTGAATAACATTCTTATAGAAGTTTCAGATATTAGAAACTAAATCACACTGAAAGACGGAATGTGAAATTGACATTCCCGTCTTTCAGTATGTTCCCAAGTTAGTAAAAATTGTTGCAGCAAAGTACCATTTAGAGCAACAATAGAAAAATTTATATATTTACCTTATTATTAGTAGAAATTTTAATAATTAATAATTTAGGTTCAAATAAAATTCACATAATATCAAATGTTTTTTAATTTTCACATTATTTTATTCTTGAAAAAATGTCAGCCAAACCATTTCTAAAATTCCTTAAAAATGTTAGTTCCCATCAGTCATGATCATTTCTAATATTATTAACCAATCAAAATGAGCTTTTATTCAAAGAAACAACAAATCATTTGTACTTTGCCCATTTATTTCATGTTTAGCTTAAGCCATAAGGACTTTCATTTCATCCTATTTCTGAAACTGATTGTCATTTTTTTAAGATCATGTTCTTCCGAAAATCTATCAATATTTTGAATGGAGGAACTTGGTATTTCACATTTGTTCCAACTATCATTACAATACTGGGTTTAAAATTCCAAGGTTTAATCCTAAAATATTTTTAACTTATCTTGAAATTGGTGCATTATTTTGATAAAACTAAAATTCATATTTTTATACCAAATTAAACTTCTTACCTTCATGTATTCTTAATTTTAATTAAAATTTATTTTCCAGACTATTGCCCAGTGGAGGAAAGCTGGTTATCAGAAATCACCTGAACATGAAAATTTCCGTCAACTTTTGCAAGCTCCAGTTGATGATGCACAAGAAATCCTTCAAACTCGATTCCCTATGCCTCGCTATATTGATTGTGACCAAGGAGGCTCACAGGTAAAAATTATTACTTTTTCTTTTTTTTAACATAGAAGGTTTGTGTGTGTGTGTGTGTGTGTGTATTGTGAACAAATTTGTAATTTACATCCCAGTGAATTAAACCTTCTGGTAAGGAAGATAGTTTTACAAATATTTGTAATGGATCCATAATAATTGTTAAAGCAGTAATTCCAGACCTTGGTGGAAAACTTAATGATTCAAAGATAAAGAAATGAGTTGAAAAGAAGATTCAGCAAAATTCAAAGATTTAATTGAAATCTTACACAGAAAAAATTATAACCCTCTGGGAAAATTGGGGCTCTTTATTTACAGCTTTTTTTTTAAAACAGATATCTTAAAGTTTTCAGAATGTACCTACAGTTGTACATTTATACTAAGGCATATGATGTATCAAATGCAGGATTTTCTGGCCTGGACTTTTATACCACAGTGTTCATCATTTTTTGTCACATTACTAGTAAAATCAAAAGGGAATTTATCATTTCAGCAACTCCTGAGATTGTTTAAACCTATCTTGGCTGCAAAGATCCTGTCCATTAAAATAAGCATGAATTTACTTTGATTACTAAGAATGATGCAAGGGAATATTTGTCTTAATTCTCTTGCATTATTCATAAGGTCCAATTTTTTACCTGATTTGCGGCCATAAAGGACTCTCTCAAATCAATTTGTAGATATAGCCAAATTCATGAATAGAGATGTTATTCAGAAGTTTGAATCTCCAAAGGAAATTATCAGAAACATTTTTTTTTTGTCAAATTTTATGAGAGGAGTAAACAATTTATGCAGGACATACCATTTGTTAACTACAACAAATCATCCTGTAGTAAATGGTTTCATAGAACAATTCAGTAAAACTTACACTGACATTCCAACTATATAAATTAGTAGCAACCAAAGGAAGGAACTGCATCATTCCTTTTGTTAATTTTGCCCGCAACTCCATCTAGGGAGAAATGATCTGATTCAGTCCAATCCACATACATCATGGGCATAATAAAGAGACACTATTGGATATCATGCTGCCTGTTTCCTGGACAGATCAACTCATGATTATGTTCAGAATGCAATTACAAAAACCAGAAGCTAGGCAATAGGTAAAAAATCATCTATTGAAGTTACTCGACAAAATTAAGTCAGACTTGGTGTATTATTTACTACCTTACAATAATCCAAACTTTCTGCCAGAGAGCACAAAATGAGAAAGTTAAAAATAAAAAAACCATTCCCTGATCAAGTGAACTTTAATAAATGAAACATTTTGCTTATCACAAGTAAACATTCTTCACTTCAGGTGGTTGTTGTATCTCCTATGAGGGGAGAAGTGTCACAGTTGAACTGACTGCTGTATAGCCGAATGGTTAAAGGTTAGTTTTCCACAAGAAGGGGCTCAAGTTTGAATTGTTGAACTTTATTTCTTGTTTTATCAGTTTTGATGCATTAATTTTTATGTAAATTTAATTTATTTTGATGCTTTCCCTAAAGAAATTTTTTAAAACATTTCCCAAAATATATACAATGACTTACACAGAATAAAATTCAGTTGTGGTATCAACTTCTTAATGAATCATCCTGTTAACTATGAATGTATTTAAATGAAATTCAGCATAACAGTATGAAAAAGAAAACACATTTTTGTCACTGAAATGGCTTTGCATGTTTTTTTTCGGCGGGGGGGTGCTCATTATATTATTTTCAATTTTGGACAGTAATTAATTGAAAAGTATTTATTTGATTAAGAGAAATTGATTGGTGAATATTCTTATACAAATTTCAGTTAGAATGACCTCGAATGTGGGAGTGTATATAGTTACATTTGCAGTCAGGATTATGTAATGCATAAAGACAATGTGACATATTGAATATTTATTGATTCCATGCTTTGTCTAATATTTTACAACAATGATTGATTCAGATACATGGCTTAAAGACAAATGCAATTTAAGGGAATAAAAATATTTGGTTTGATTAGATTTTGAATAATTTTGTTATACGATAAACAAAATAAATTATAGCAAATAAGAAAATAAATGAGTCTATCCTGAGTATAAAATTTTATGGAACTTGAACATTAATTTGATTGAAATGAAATGAGCAAACTATTTTTAGAAATGTAGAATACCCGTTAACTCTTCTTTCTTCTCTCAGTCTGGTGCATTCATGCTTTGGAGACATACGTGTTCTCTTATTTCTCTTATATATGTAATGGATGGCCTAAAAGAATCATGAACAAAATTTAGTTGCAAATATAACCATAATTTTGTTGTGAGAAAGAGCTTTTAACATATAGGCACATTATTCTCATTTAAATGAGATTGAAAATTGTTTGTTTTTCTCTATTCCTCCTTTTTATAATATAATCAGTGTAAATGGAAAGGTCATGAGTGTTATTTTCCATCATCTTCATTTAGAGCTCTGCTCTTTAAGTTTTATTAACATTTGTTTTATATAATTGTTTAAATATTTTTAATTATATGTATATATATTTTATATGATTTTTTTTTATTTTAATATAATTGTATTATATTTAATTTTTTATTTAAAATGTTAATTTTTTAGTAAATTGTATTGAAAATGACTTGGAGAGATCAGCTGGTCTTTCCAAAGTACCAAAAAGTGCTGCACTTGAATAGTGATTCTGAGAATGCCTCTTTTGGTATACCTTAGGTCATGCTAAGTCTGCTACATTGTAAAGAATAAATAAGATTGGAAGATTTTATTTATTTTCATGTTTAATGCAATGTCCTTTTTAAAGCTCCAGTGCTATAGTGTTCTTGTTCTTGGAACTCTCATAGAGAATTCAGTTCTTAGAACACCACAATGAGTACAATCTTTTCAAAATTTAACATGTGAACTCCTTTAGGCTTGAAAAGTTTTTTTTTTTTTTTAGTTTAAAATTTAAAAGGTAGTGCACCACAGAGGGTTAATTTAACAAGATACAATTGATATGAAAAATTTTCCTCTTTATTTTCATGTTTTTTTTATTAAAAAATTTCTCATTTAAAAGATTTTTATAGTTTACTAGCTGCTCCGACAGACTTCGTACTGTCTTAAGTTATCGACATTTCCCATAGAAGAAAAAAAAAAAAAATTGCTTTTTCATATAATTGGAAGGAAATAAATAAATAAATAAAAATGTGTTTCACAGTAATTACTTCATTTATTGAGTTATGCCTTAATACTAAACAATGATTACTTACAAAAATAAGTTTTTTATTTCATGCATTGAAAGAGTTAAGTAATAATGTGATTATATTTTCATTGTAATGCTTTATAGTACACAATATTTTTTGTTTTATTACTTGACGCATAAACAAATAAGACTGACAGTTTTCCAAAGCTGGAGTAGGCAACATATAACTGTCCATGAGAGAAGCATGGGTTTCAAGATTAATGCAGTAAAAACTCAACGATTGACCCTGGGATTTATTTATGGTCATAGTGAAAGCAAACCGCACTGGAAATTGCAGTCGTTTAAATTCAAATGGTACGTCAATTGATACCATTGGGATGTGAGGTATCAGCACACCTTCTCAATTATATTTTACCTTTAGAATGGTTGCTTCGATCACATTTTTCAGTAATATTTTTATTGCTAGCCGTGTGATTACAAAGATGTGGTGGGGTGATATTTCGTGTGATTATGACCATCAATTCTACTTTTAATTGGAGATTGTGATGCGGCAATCCTGGGAAATCCAGTGAGTTTAAAAATTCTGGTGGATAATTGACATCTTGGTTAATTACACAATCAACTGATTTATATGTTCTTAATTCACCGACAATATCATTTTGAATGACACACATACCCTTTTCTTTTCTTTCTGCAACCCCTTTTTTTTTTCTTTCCTTTTTTCCTAATTTACTTTTCTTTCTACAAATCCTTTTTTACTTTCTTATTTTTTTCCCCTGCCAAAACTTTATTTTGAACAGGTATAGATTAAATATCCATGTAGCCTAATCAACTTGAAGGCATACTAAGGATAATCCTAACACTTTTTTATATTTTGATTGATATGAAATGTTTTGCAGCTGGAGGAACAGTGTTTTAAAAATGTTTAACAAATGCACATATTTTCTACGCTAGTTGGTAATGATAATTGTTGAAGAAATGTTTATTTTCCTTTATTCTGTTTTATTTTAATTCAAAAGTACTTCAGAATGAATAATAATAAAAAAAAAACCGATCAATTAACAATGTTTAATTTAAAATGTCTCAAACACTAAGAAAATAAAAAAAATAGTTTGATACATAAATCCTTTCAAGAATAAAATAAACATATTAAGAGCTCTTCATCCTGCATTTATATATAAAATAAGAATTTTTATCTTCAAGAACAACAATAAAACAACTTTATATCAGAACACAATCAATAGAAACATGAAAAAATGAAACACCTTCAAATAGAAATGAACAAAATGATTTTCACATCCATTTGGAAAACTAAGTTTTAAATCAGTAATCTGCATAAAAGCAATTATTTTCTTTTTTTTAAAAAAACTTCTGTTATCTATAAATATATAAATGAAAATCAACTGACTTACAGTATTTCTTTTTCAACAAACCAGAATTTATTACTTTTTGCAATCTTACTTCATTTGGTGGTGGGAAGGAAATGAAGATTTTTGGCGGGAAATTAAAAAAAGTGTCATTTTAGCTATTTTTCTCAGTTTTTTTTCTCCATAAGAATGTTCATGTCTTAATGAAAATGTTATATATATATATTAGCCCAATTGGTTCAGCCGTTTCTTTAGTTTTGTGCTTAGGCTTAGCAACACATTTAGCGATTCATTTTTATTTACATGGATTAATGTTCAATCTTAAATGCTTTTTATAAAGTTTTCATGTTGTTCTTTTATTGTTACATTAGATGTAAACATATTACTATTTCTTTTTTTCCCAAAGTTTTAAAGAAAATTAGTTTTGACCCCACATACAAAAAGAAACAAACTTTTAAAAGAGTGTTTATTGTTTTGAAACATCTGAATTTTATATTTAAGTCCATATTTTGTTCTCTATATTTCAGGCTCGATTTTTGCTTTCAAAAGTCAATCCATCCATTACCCATAACAACATGTACAGTTGGGGACAAGTAAGTATAATGTCACTAATTTTCTAAATATTAAGGGGGAAAAAACCTTTTTCTGTTGAAAAGTTTTTGTTTTATTGCTTACTGTAAGTCATGCTTCTAAATAAGGGTAATTCTCCATTTTTTATAAAAATTTTAATTAGCAGAAAAGATATATACTTTTGCTCCATCAGATTCCCTGTTTTCTAACTTAAGAGTTTCACCCCTTTTATTTTTATATGGAATCATACCAGTTTATTATACCCAAAGGTGTATATCAAATTAAAAAGTTAACTTCTTCCATAAAATTATTATTTTTTTGTTAATAAAATATTTATTTTAATTTGAAATTACCTTATGATAATGAAAGTTAGGATATTTTAATATAATCTACTAAGTGGTCACCTTAAATCAATGAAATTTTCTGGAGGATCCAAGAGCTTTGAAATTTATACCACTATTCTGAGTAGGCTTCGCTTGATCACATGCTGGTATACCTGGGGCTTTCTGCAAACAGGATTTAGCTGACGATCCTTTAATGTTGTTGGATTTTTCGATGGTGTATGATGTCATGTATCTGGTCAAACAATGCTGGCCAGTGGGGGCATGCAACAACAATACCAGTAAGAATATAATCTACAGGACTGCCATGCCATAGTTAACACATGAATACTGTTTTTTTTCTTTCATTTCCTCATTTCTTAAATATACATACAGGGAAAAAAATGTATTGGATTTCCCCCCACATTTGAGTGGCAACTCTGAATCTGTTTTTAAGTAGAATTTTGAATGAAATATGATAGCCAGCATTCACCCAACATTATTGCTTTATTGTTATTAAAACCTTTAAATTCTGGAATAGAGAGAGAAAAAATGTGTTTGATATTGTTCAACCAGTTTGTAAACTAATTATTTTTTCATATTAAGTTCTTTTATACTTAGTACATTTTTAAAATTATATTTACAAATTCCTTGTATATCATATTTTAAATATTTGAAAATGGTTAAGTACATTTAGTTTTTTAGGAAACTAATGGCAATTTTAAAGATTAAAATGCTCTTATTGATTTTAGAATTATGTTTATAATAAAGTTTCAAATCTTATTGAGATTATTTTGTGAAAAAGTTTTCAAAAAGCTGAGTGCATTTTAGAAATACTCTAATACACTTCTGAGAAATTTTTATATTGTGATTTGTATACTAAATAGATAGCTGCTATCATATATATAT
>JAOUZG010008684.1:997972-1011176 GCA_026289955.1 Argiope argentata | reverse complement strand
AATATGATAGGTGATTAATCACCATGGCCAACTTAAGTAGGTAACTGCTCTGAAGTCTCAATTTTAGATTTTTTTTTTATAGTGTTTTGAGAATTTGAGCTAAGTTTTGTACTTTCAATTTACCATTAAGCTATGCAATCAGAGTTATTTGAGTTAAAATAAAGTATTGTTGAAAGTTATAATTTGTAATATTCTTTTTGATTACTATTTGCAAGTTTTATACTTCACAATTTACATTCATAAAAATTCTAAAACTAATTTGCAAAGTCAATTTTGTTAAAAAATTTAATGTTCAGAGAAATAATTCAAATTCCAAACTGCATATTTGGAGGTATAACTTTTTTGGTGAAACATTTCTGAAAAAATTGATTTTTTTTCAAAATTTTATTTTGAGTAGTTTCTTTTGTAATGGATTTGAATTTTCATTAATGTCTAGTTAACTGCACACAATCAGGTAGGATTTGATATGTGAATTCTTCATTAAAATGATTGTACATAATTATAGTCTTCTGAAAAAGAGATGTGGTTATTCTTAACTTTATTTTATTGACAGCAAGCATTGAGTGAAACATAAATTGTTTTAAAAGTGAATTGTTTGATTTATTTTATATTTCTATGCTTATATATTTGTAATGTATTTATTTGCCTGTTCACTAAAGCATATAAAATTTTCTTTTCCACTCTTGCGTACCTGCCTCAGGCTCCATCCAGTGCAATGGTATTTGTTTCCTTTTATCTGGTGTCGGTGATGGTATAGAGTTGGAGAAACAGAAGTAACATGAGAATAATACCATTCTAATTGGTCGTAGAAATGATCAGTGAAATTCTTTTTTAATGCCTACTCCAAATTCATCTGTATTCTTTCAGCTATGTAAGAAATTACTTAAACATCTTTTTTTTCTGTGAGCAAACATATGAACGGTTTAGCTTGTGATAGAATAACTTGAAGGGGTAGGGGTGGAAGCTTCTGTTTTTCCTTCTCTGCAGGTGATGGTATAGTTTTCATACATATGTAATTGATGGAAATATCCATTATTTTGGTATATGAAACTAAAAATTACTTGTACAATCAAGATTCCAATAATTTTGCTATATAAATATTTTTAATCCTTTCATTATAAATATGCCTACTCTATGCTATGCATATTTATAGGTATTAGATGACTGTAAGGGTAAAAAGTAGCTTTTTTTAAATTTATTATTCTATTGGAAAGTTGCAGATTAATGTAGGATGAATAGAGAAATATAAAAATGGATATTAAACTTTGTATAGAACGAAGAATGTCCAATTATTCTTCGTTTATGTTCACAATTTTATAACTTATATCTATTTCAGTTGTAGTTACTGAGTATTTATGAAAGATTAAAGATATTCTTAAAAGCAATAAAGAATATTTTTAAATTAATCTTAACATTCTGAACTCCTGCTCTCTTCTGAGTTGACAAAAAGTATAAGAAATTGCTTTTATATTTATTTTTAACTCTCCCAGTCTTACTAATATTCACTGTTAAAATATGTTAAGTCAACTATTATAGTTAGGAGATTTTTTTTAGTTATAAAAAGTTTTTTTTTGGTATAATCATAACAGGATTCATAACTATAATATTATTTGTTCTTAAGAATTGGTGGAAAAAAATTGAAAAGATTAGGAGCAGTTAATAAGCCTTTCATGTTAGCATGTCGTTGTAAAATTTGGGCTTCTCATTTTTCATTTGGGTATATTTGTAAGTCAGATTTATAAAAGAATTTGCAGATTAGTAAACTTGATAATTAGGTCACTTTGATGAGACTTGGAAGTTTGCTAATTTTTTGGTAATAGTTCAGATATTATGCGATATGCTAATATTTTTGTATTCTGTGTTGGATGTATTCTACAGCTGTCAAAAAGGCATCTTTTCAACTTCATAATTTGTTATTGCATTTTCTCAAAGCTGCTATCAATTTAGATATTTCAAAAGCAGATTTGTTTCTATTGGGAAACTGATTAAACTAGTTTATTAACATATTAACTACTTTGATGAAACTTTCCATTATGTATATAAATTTATTTTTATTTTTTTCCCAAATTGATTTGCCATGATAAAATTTTATGGAATTTTGATGATATCAAAAGTTATAGGGTTCTGAAAAACTCCTCTTCCAATTTTTAAATCTTTTATGGATTTTTGACAATATCTCAAATTATCATATAATTTTCAATTTCATTCTCGCAGTGAAAGTAAACTCACTTATTTATACTTATAATAAAGATGAATGCATATATGTGTTGATTTACAACTACCAAATTTGTCATATGCATATCTTAGATGTTGAAAATGTGCACCTTGGAGCAATTTTTCTTTTAATTTTTAACTAGAATTTAATTTAATTAAAAATTAATTAAAAGCAATTTTAACAGGAGTTTTTTGTGACAACTTCCAAAAATATTATCCTACAGAAATGATTTTTACTTCTAGTTAAAATTCAAAAGATTATTTTTCTAATGGTACCAGTGTTTTAACTGATAATTTTAATTCATTAAATAGTTAATTTATCTATTTAATGAGTTAAAAATATTTTTTCAACAGTTTATTTTATTTAAACATATACATTAATCTGCACATGGACATTACTGGTCAATTGGAAAATATTAGCTTTCATCAACCTGTTATAACCGTATTTACGAAAGCCCAAATTAAAAAAATAAATTTTTGCCGGAAGTTAAATATAAAAAATGTAATTTTCAGCATATGTTAGTAAGAAATAAAATAAATATAAATTATATTTTCTAAAAAATAGTGAAAGAATTTATCTATGACTTTTTTTACAGTATCTATATTATTAATTCAGTAAATCTGTTTCATTTAAGGAAAATATGCCTTTATATCTACATGATCTGCGCTTTAATCAGGGCAAAATGGCTAATTTGGGACATACATCTACTATCAAAGTTATCTAAATATAAGAAATAATAATTTTTTTATGTTACTTTGTCAATAAATGTTCCAAGGAATTATGAAATTTAAATTTTTGTTTATATCCTCTGTCCTTTGAATAATGTAACAAAATATTATTGAAACACTGATATTTTTGAAAGTCAAGTTGCATTCCAATAAACTAAATCAATTATTAAAACTGAGTGATTAAAGGAAATTTGAATATTATTCTGCAGAAATGGGTGATTTTAGGCCACATTATAGACTGTCTCTAAGATGATACCCCGATTGTGAAATGAAATGTTGTCAGCTCAAGATTATGAAAATGTTGATTGTCCATAGCTATTTTATTCAAAACTTCAATTTTCTTTCAAAGATTCATACATATTCAAATTGCTTATGAGTCACATTTTGTCTAACACTAATCCATCTATATAAACTAAATAGTGGCTAGTGGTCTATTTTTTCATTTGCTTATTTATTTTCTATATCTGTATATTGTTAATATATGTTTAATTAAGGTATTTCTTCTGCCTGTAGGAGGGTGCTGGTGCTCCCGTTCTTACTGATGATGTGAGTCTTCAAGTATTCATGGACCATTTAAAGAAACTGGCTGTTTCCAGCTCTTCTTGAGAATCCACTGAAGTGATGTTTTATAAAGTGTGAACTATTCACAATTTTGAAGAAAAATATTCTATACGATACCAAGAATTGAGGGGAAAAAGACTTTTCTTCAAGTAAATGTGACTGAGTTTAATGAATTGTTACATTTTGCTCAATTAATATTTCATTTTTTTTAAAAAATTTAATATCTCCTTAATACTCATTTAATATTTTATGAAATGTTTCATGCAAAAATATTTATTTCCAATGCTTTTCTTATTTTAAGTATAGTTGATATTTTATGATTATCTCTTGCACTCTTTGTTCATGATCAGTTTGATTATTGCTGTTTTATTGAAATGTATCATAGATATGAAATGAATAAAATTCAGTTATTTACATTTAGTGTTTGTTTTACATTAATTCATACTAAGAAAAAAGTTCATTTGATTTATATTTTAAAAAATTGAAATTATTATTTCTTGTTAGTAATATAAGCATCATTTTAATTGTTAAATCTTTGCTTTTGTTGGAGTATAAACAATTTTAATAGGAATATTTTCTGAAAGTCAAGAATGAAACTCTAATTCTGTCTGATATTTTACTATACAAAATTCCAATACTTTCAGTTTTAAAGTTTTTATTAATTTCCAGGTTTTTCTTATATAAAGTAGACTTTAAAACTGTGTCAATGTTCAATTTATCAAAAAAAAAAAAGTCAATTTACACTTAGCAATCATTTATTCATTATCAAGAAGAAGTTGTAAGATTGAGACCAAAATATGTTAATAGGAAGACAATGTGAATAGTAAATGATTAAAATTTCAGAATAATTGAATAATTTATTTCAGAGTTACATTAACAAGTTCAATAAGGTGTTGACCCGCCTCTAGCCTGGATACAAGCTGCCACACGGCGTGACATAGATAAAACTTTCGGATCGTCTCCTGTGGTATTTCCTGCCAAATTCGTTCCAATTCTCGAACGAGGTCATCAACGTTCCCTGGTGAATACAATTGCCTTTCAAGGAAGCGTTTGATAAGCTTACAGACAGTTCATAGCAATACGCGCCGTATGTGGTGTGGCATTGTCCTGCTGAAAAACCAGCCGAGGGGGCTGCAAAAGGAACGGCTGCAAAACAGGTCCTAGAATGTCGTCGACGTACCGCTGTGCAGTAACTGTACCTCTAATAACCAAAGGGGTTCGGCTATAAAGGGACATGGCACCCCAAAGCATAATGCCTTGTTGAGGACCGTCGTAGCATGCAATAGTGAAAGCAGGATCCTCTCTCTGCCCTGGGTCTCTCCAAACAAGTATTCGATGATTGTCAATGATGATGGAAGCGAGATTCGTTGCTAAAGACTATACGTTCCCAGTCGGCATCATTCCAACCCGATCGAGCCACGCACCTCTGTAATTTGGTTCAGCAGTGTGCAAGCCTGAGTGACAGGTGGCGTAACGGTCGGCGCGAGCCTAGATTTCGCTGTCTCAACCGCCTGTGAATGGTCATGGTGGACACTAGTGTTTGGGTTGAACGCCTGATCGTTGATAGAGATGAAGAAGGAACTGGGATAGCTGATCAGACAATCACTTTGTTCTCATGATCTGCTGTGGCTCTAGGTCGACCGCTATTATTTGCCACCCATACTTGCCGGCATCTTCGAATGGTCGCATCGCCTCGACTCAAATGACGAGCGATTCTCCCATTTGTCCGAAGAGTCTCTTTCAATCCAATGATACGACCTCTGTCAAATTCTGACAGTTGCTCTAATGAGTTGTTGTTGGATTGTTGGATGAGTTGTTGAAAGGTAATCTGAATCGCAATCAAACCGCAAGTTTTAACAGCCACGTGTTGGTTATGTTGACGGGGTGCATGGCTTGGGGCATGGCTGTCCGTGATCTGCGTGGCGACTGTCATACATCAGAGCTGAAGAAGTTTTAACAGCCGTTGAAGAACTGCTTCTTATATACATCTACTGGATGCGAAGTTCCGATGCGCTTTAGATCACACTATTCATTCATTGGACACCAAAACTTAATCATTTGCATATCTGGTCAAAACACTCATGCATTCGAAATTTCAAATCACTTAAATGATTTCTTCTTGGTGCGTTGATTTTTTTGTTATAGAGTGTGCATCTTACATTAGGCGCAATCAAAATAATTTGTTACTGATAGTTTTAAATTTAAAAAATCATTCTTTATAAAATATTAGTATATACATTTTACTTTACATACTTTTATTGACTTGTGTTTTTAATTTAAATCAGAATGTCAACCAAACCAAAACTATTTTTTAAAATTGCCGATAAAATTCCTTATTTCACAATAATTCACATTTAATTAATTCTTTCCTAAATTTGCAAAACAAATTGGCAAAAATCAGAAAAAAAAATACAAGAAAAGGAAAGTGCATAATTGAAATGGAAGAAGTTTGA
This sequence comes from Argiope argentata, assembly GCA_026289955.1. Lineage (NCBI taxonomy): Eukaryota > Metazoa > Arthropoda > Arachnida > Araneae > Araneidae > Argiope > Argiope argentata. The sequence continues at coordinate 1,005,219 of JAOUZG010008684.1, read as the reverse complement.
ATTTTAAGATATGGAAACATTTCTTGAATAATAATTTGCTCCAGGGCCTCTGTAGAAAAACGATAAAATTTCGGTGTATTCCAATGAATTGAATATTTAATTAGCTTATTATTTAAAGTTAACAATATTTTCTTTTTTTCTGTATAATAAGTATACAAAGTTTCATTTATTTTAGCAAAGTTCTATAAATCTATAACATGTGTACACACAGAAACAATGACTGCATTTATATTAAGATTAAAATTTTTATTATCTAATGACATTGATATTCTTTTTTTATTGTCGAGTTTTTGATGAGTAGACAACACAAATATAATTTTTTAAATAAAAAAAATGTGTTTTTTCTTAATATTTATTTCTGAACGGTTTATAAAGTATCCAGCATTTTTGTATTTTTTTATACATATTAAAAGTTTTTCTTCTTACAAAAAAATTTAACATAATTTCTTACAAAGGAATTAAGAAGTAAATAATAATTTAGAAATGAATTTAATAGCAAGAACTAAAAGTTATAAAAACAAATTAATGTTGTTTAACACTCATAGATTTTAAACTTTTCTTCTGCTTGCTTTTTTAAAAATGAATTAGATTCTTTCCACCTCAATTATGGAATTTCTTTTTCCTGTAAGGCATAGGTAGCTTCATGAAGGTACTTCTTTAACAATTAAGTTCGATTAATTACATTTAAACAAAGAAATATTTTCATTCGTAGATTTTAATGTATTACTCTTTTAAATATAGATAAGTGTTATATATCGATACAAGTTATGTTAACATTTAATAATTACATTATTCAGATCATAAGCTCCTTCGTGAATTTTAAGAACTATATGTTTTAATAAATATAACGTGAATTATTCGTTCCTGGCGGAAAAAAATTAGAAGCTCCTTTTTCAATTCGTGTTATTAGCTCACACTCTCCATGTATATATATATCATAAAAAAGCGGTTATTTTGGATTAAAATGATCAATTTAAATGTAAAAAAAGGAAAAAAAAAAAAACAGTGAAACTCAAGGAAAAATATGAGAACTGCTGGGAATAAAGGAAAAAAAAATCTTAAGAATCATAGCGCTTATTTTGGATTGAAAAATGGTCAATTTTAGTTTAAAATAGGAAAAAAAGAGAACGTTGCAAAGAAAAAGGGTAGAATTACAGTTAAAAATGAAAGAAATCTTAAGAAAACTTCGGGTTATTTTGAACTGAAAAACAAACTTCAGTTTAAAATTGCAAAAAAACATTGAAAATTACAATGAAAAAGAGAAATGCTGGAAAAAAAAACGGTGTGAATCCGGATATTTTGGATTCATAGATGGTCAGTATTAGGAAAAAAAAAGCAGTGAACATTATAATTAGAAAGAGGAGAAACGCTGGGAAAAATGGCTAGAAATCTTATTAAATATAGCGGATTTTTTGGGCAAAATACTGTCAATTTTATTTTAAAATAATTAAAAACAGTGAAACTTAAAAGGGAGACAAGCTTTGAGATATAGTTATAAATCGTTAGAAAAATAGCGGTTATTTTGGAAGGAAAAATGGTCAATTTTAGTATAAAATAGGAAAAAAACAGTGGAAACTACAATGAAAAACAGGTGATTTTAAGAAACACACTGTTTATTTAGGAGTGTAAAATGGTAGATTTTAGTTTGAAATATTAAAACAGTGAATGTTACAATTAAAAAATGGTCAAAAATCTTAAGAAACATTTAAGATAATTCGGAAATAAAAATAACAAATTTAAAATAGAAAAAAAACAGTAAAAGTTATAATGAAAAAGAGAAAAGCTGCAAAAAATGGAAAGAAACCTTCAGAAAGGTTGCGGTTATTTTGGATTGAAAAATTGTCGATTTTAGTTTAAAATATTTTTTAAAAAATTGAATGTTACAAGGAAAAATAAGAGAAACGCTGGGGAAAATGAATAAGACATCATAAAAAAAAGCTGTTTTTTTTTGTTGTTTTTTTGCATTAAAAAAACGGTCAACTTTAGTGTAAAATAGGTAAAAATGATGAAAATTAAAAGGAATTAATTGGAGAAACGCTGGGGAAATAGGTAGAAATCTTCACAGAAATAGCTGTTATTTTTTATTGAAAAACGGCCAATTTTAGTTTGAAATAGAAAAAAAAAAACAGTGAATGTTACAATGAAAAACTGGAGAAATTCCTGGAAAAATGGTGACAAAGCTTAAGATACATGTTATTTTAAAGTGAAAAATGACACATGTCAGTTTAAAACAACAACAACAAAAAAAAAACTTGTAAAAGTTACAATGAAAAAGAGTAGAGATGCTGGAAAGTATGGCAAGTCATCTTAAGAAACCAATCGGATATTTTGGATTAAAAAATGATAAATTTCAAGTAAAAAATAATATAAACAGTGAAAATTACAATTAAAAAGAGGAGAAACGTTGGAAAAACCGATTAGAATCATAGGATATATATATATATGTTTGACTGAAAAATGGTCAGTTTGAATTTAAAATAGGTGAATACAGTGAAAGTAAAAAGGAAAAATAGGAGACATGTTTGGAAAAATGTTTAGAAGTTTTAAGAAGCGTATCGGGATTTTTTTAACAGAAAAAAAAAAGTCAATTTTAGATTAAAATAGGTAAAAACAGTAAGAGGAAAAATAGAAGACACGCTGTGAAAAAGGGTTAGAAGTCTTCAGAAACGTAGCGGATAGCAAAAAGTTTTAAATAATAAAAACAGTGAAAGTTACAAGGAAAAATGGTTTAAAATATCAAGAAAATTAGCGGTTATTTTGAAAAGAAAAATGGCGTTTTACGATAAAATAGAAAATAACAGTGAATATTACAATGAAAAAGAGAAATGCGTGGAAAATGGCGACACATCTTAAGAAACATTTGTTATTTCGTAGTGAAAAATGATAATAGGCCGGCGTCCTAGCTCAGAGGTGGCACATGACCTGGGCGAACAGCTATGCCCTAACTGGGTTCAAGTCCCAGTTAGGGCATAGTTGTTCTTCTGTGTACTAGTTGTGAGGCGTGCGAATGTGTCCCCCTGTAAAAATTGGCTGTGCAAGCGAGTGTGTGTGTGCCATTCTCATATGAGCTGGAAGTCAGACTTCTACCCTCGGGTGCTCAGGGACCCATACATGCAAAAGCTACTGCGCTCCTCCTTCCGTTGTAAAACCGGACACTTCTTCATCATCAAATGTCAATATTCAGTTTAAAATAGCAAAAAAAAAAAAAAAAAAAAAGTCAACGTAACAATGAAAAAGATAAAAGCTACAAAAAATGAGAAGAAATCTCAAGAAACTTAACGCTTATTTTGCATTGAAAATTGGTCAACTTTAGTTTAAAGTATTAAAAAAACGCGAAAGTTACATAGAAAAAGAGCAGAAATGCTACAAAAAATTAGGGAAAATCTTAAAGAAAATTCAGGTTATTTTAGAGTGACAAATTTCCAAATTCTTTTTAAAATAGAAACAAAAAAGTGAAAGTTACAATGAAAAATAGAAGAAACGCTGGGATAAATGGTAAACAATTTTAAGAGACCTTGCAGTTATTTTGGGTTTAAAACAATCAGTTTCAATTTAAAATATGAAAAGCACTGAAAAGTGCATGGATAAACAGGAGAACTGATGGTAAAAATGAGGGAAAATCTTAAGAAATATAATGCTTTTTTTGGATTGAAAAATGGTGAATTTTAAATAAAAATAGGAAAAATGGTGAAAGTTAGAAAGAAAAAAAGAAGAAATCTTAAAAAAAATTGTGGTTATTTTGGATTAACAAATAGACAACTTTATTTTAAATTATGAAAAAACAGTAGAAAGGGCAATTAAAAAGAGGAGAAATGCTGGTAAAAATTGGCAAGAAATCATAAGAAACAGCATCATTTTTTGGATTAAAAAGTAGTCAATTTTAGTTTAAACAGGTATAAACAGTGAAAGTTAAAAAGAAAAATAGGAGACACACTGCAAAAACCAGACGAAATCTTTAAAAACTTAGCTCATATTTTGGATTGAAAAATTATAATTAGAAAAAAATAGTAAAAATTTTGAAAGCTACATTTAAAAAGAGGAGAAATGCTAGAGAAAATCTTAAGAAACAAGCGGTTGTATTGGAATGAAAAATGACCAATTTCAGTTGAAAATAGTAAAAAACAGTGAAAGTTACAAAGAAAATGATAAGAAATGATAAGGAAAAAGAAAAGCAATCTTAAATAACATTAAGGTTATATTAGAGTGAAAAATAGCAAATTTGAGTTTAAAATAAGAGAAAAAAATCAAAGTTACTCTAAAAAATAGAGAAAAATGTTAAGAATTATTGTGGTTATCTTAAATTGAGAAATAGTGAGTTTTATTTCAAAAATGGAACAAACAGTCAGGTTAAAAGGGAAAGTAGGAGAATCGCTGGGAAAAATGGTCAGAAATCTTAAGAAACATAGAAGTTATTTTGGAATAAAAAATAATAAATATTAGTGTAAAATAGAAAAAAATCTTAAGAAACATAGAGGTTATGATGGTAAAATTGCGACAATGGTTTTTGTTTAAAAACGAAAAAATATTCCAGGTTATAAGGAAAAATAGAAGAAATGCTGGAAAAAATTGGAAAGAAATTTTAAGAAAACTTACATGCTATATTGGACTGGAAAATGGCCAATTGTAACTTAAAACAAGAAAAAACTGAAAGTTACAAAGAAAAATAGGAGCAATGCTGAAAAAAATCAAGATAAATATTCAAAACAACGGTTATAATGGTGTGGAAAACGGCAATTTTCAGTTTAAAATTGGGGAAAAAGCCCAGTGAAAGTTACAAGGGAAAATATTAGAAATTGTGTGGAAAATTTGGAGAAATCTCAAGAAGCCTAAAGGTAATTTTGGTGTGAAAAATGGCAAAATTCAGTTTAAAATAGGAACAAACCGTGAAAGTTACAAAGGAAAAAGAGGAGAAATACTGGACAAAATGAAACGAAATTTGAAGAAACGTATAGGTTATTTTAAAGCGAAAAATTGTCAATTTTAGTTTAAAATCGGAACACCCGTTAAAGTTAAAAATAAAATTAGGTGAAATATTTGGAAAAAAGGGGAGAAATCTTATGAAACTTATAATGGAGTGAAAAATGGCAAATTTTAGTTCGAAAATAACAAATAAAGTTACAGGGAAAAATTGGAGAAATGCTGATAAAATAATGAAAAATCTTGAAGAACATAGAGGTTATAATTGGGGGGGGGGGGAGACAAATTTTAGTTTAAAAAAGAAAAAAAAATATTGAATGTTACTAGCAAAAACAGGAGAAACACTAAGAAATATGGGGAGAAATTTTAAGGAAAGTATATGTTATATTGGAGTGAAAAATGGTTAATTTTAGTTTAAATTAGGATAAAATATTAACAGTCGCGAGGAAAAATAGGAAAAAAAAAGGGAATGAAATCGCACGAAGAGGTTATATTAAAGTAAAAAATAGCACAGTTAAAAAAAAGAAAAAACACTGAAAATAATAAGAAATATTAGAGAAATACATTGGAAAATGGGGAAACGTCTTAAGAAATATAGTGGTTATAATGGAATGAAAAATGACACATTTTAGTTTAAAATAGGAAAAAAAAAATGTGAAAGCAACAGTAGAAAGTAAATGAAATCTTAAGAAATATAGATGTTATTTTAGAGTATAAAATGCCTGGTTTCAGTTTAATACAGGGGGAAAACAGTGAAAGTTACAATGAAAATAACCGTTTTTCCATAATTTAAATCATAATTTGCCATTTTGCGCTTCAAAATAATCGCTAATATGTTTTTTAAGATTTGTCCCCATTTTTCCCAGCATTTCTCCTTCTTTTCCTTGTAACGGTCACTATTTTTTTAATTATATATTTTAATATATAAATTACCATTTTTTAATGCCAATCCAATAGCTAGGTTTCATAAGATTTCTCCCCAGAATTTCTCCTATTTTTCTTTGTAACTTTCACTATTTTTACCTATTTTACACAAAAATTTGCCATTTTCACTCCAAAAAAATCCTGTAGCAGCTATATCTGTGTATTTGTATAGCTATAATCCTACAGCTTTCTTAATATTTCTCTCCACTTTTCCCAGCATTTCTCCAACTTTTCAGTATTACTTTCATTTTTCCCCCATTTTTACATTAAAATTGACTATTTTTCAATCCAAAATAATCTGTTTCTTGAAATTTATTTCTATTTTTCTAGCATTTCTCCTCGTTCTCAATGTAATTCATTGTTTTTTCCTGTTTTAAAGTAAAATTGACCATTTTCACTCCAAAACAACCACTATGTTTCTTAAGATTTCTCTCCTCTTTTCCCCATAATTTCTCCTAATTTTCCTGGTAATTTTCATTTTTTTCCAATTCTAAACTAAAATATGCCATTTTTCAATCCTATATAACTGCTATATTTCTTCAGATCTCTTCCCATTTTCCCCAGATTTTCTTCCATTTTTTTAAAACTAAAATTTGCCCTTTTTCAATATAATATAGCCACTTTGTTTCCTGTGAATTCTCCGCATTTTTCTAAGCATTTCACATACTTTTCCTTGTAACTGTTACTGTTTTTTCCATCTTTTAACTAAAATTGACCTCTTTTTTATTCCAAAATATCATGTTTCTTAAGATTTGTCTCCATTTTTTTTCAGTATTTATTCTATATTTCTTATTAACTGTAACTGTTTTCTTATTATTTTTATAATTTGCTATTTTTAATTATATAATTGCTATGTTTCTAAAGATTTATCCCGATTTTTTAAAGCATTTTTCCTTGTCGTTTTCATTTTTTTCTCTCTATTAAACAAAAATTTGTATTTTTCGCTCCAAATTAAGCGCTATATTTCTGAAGATTTTTTTTTTTTTCATTTGTCCCTCCATTTCTCCTGTTTTTCCAAATAACTTTATTTTTTTTTCTTATTTGAATTTTCTGTTTTAATTATAAAAAACGCTATTTTCTTAAAATTTATCCCCATTTTTTGTAGAATTTATCTACATTTCTTTGCAACTTTCACTGTGTTTTCCTGTTTTAAATTATGAATTGCTATTTTTCTCTCCAATGAAGCCGATAGGTTTCTTAAGATTTCTCGCAATTTTCCCCCATTATTTTTCTTTTAACTTTCACAGTTTTATCCTATCTTAAACTAAAATTGATCATTTTTCTTTCCAAAATAACAGGCAGGTTTCATATTATTACTCTCCATTTCCCCAGCATTTCTTCTATTTTTTATTGTATTCTTCGTAGATTTTTCCTTTATCATTCCAATTCTCTCCATTTTTCCCTAT
>JAOUZG010008684.1:928318-983816 GCA_026289955.1 Argiope argentata | reverse complement strand
ACACACACACACATACACACACACACACACACACACACACACACACACACACACACACACACACACACACACACACACACACACACACACACACACACACACACACACACACACACACACACCCACACACACACACACACACACACACACACACACACACACACACACACACACACACACACACACGCACACACACACACACACACACACACACACACACACACACACACACACACACACACACACACACACACACACACACACACACACACACACACACACACACACACTCACAAAGAGAATTTGAATTACTAGTATATATTTACATATATATATTATTCACATTTTCAGTCGTTAATAAAATACTTTTATTTATCCACTCAAGTTTAAATACATTTTTTTCAACGTAGTGGATGGCACTTGATGTCAATACAGTGTTTTTTCAAATGTTGATTCATTAATATATTTGGTTACATTTTATTTATTAATTAAAAACTAACTTTCAGGCGAAAAATCTTCATTTCTCCACCTCCAATTGGGTAAGACTTCAGTTTTCTTTCTTCCCCCAAAGAGTTAAGGCTTAACATGTTTTCGATCGATTATTTCAAACGATTCTGTTTATTTTCTTCGTGTTTGATGGATTTAAAATTAAACATTGTTAATTCATAGACTTTTCGGATTTCTTTTGAAGTACTTTCAAATCAAAATAAAGCCTCTTAAATCAGTAAAGAGTTTTTACATTAATATTACCAAAATTTAGATACTCACACAGGGCGGACTTCATTGATCATATTACGAAGCTGTTGTTTTAAAAAGAGGTTAATTTTATCTCACTGGATGTGTGTTGTTTTCAAGTTTAACTGCAATTGAGTTGTGGAAGTGTTACCAAATAAGAATTTTTGCCGCACAAATTCGTAGTGTAATCGTTATCGAAGGGAAGTATTATGATATTTTTTCACTTCAGTATTGCTAACGGAGATAATTAAGATAAATATTTCAGTCATTTCTTCTTTCCGTACGAAAACAACGACACTTATTTTTAAGCTCCTAAATACAATTCATACAGGTTTTATTTGATTATAAATTTGGGATTAACTTTTTGTATGTCAGCTTTATAATTAATATTATTCCTATGATTACATTAAACTATCCTTGCCTAAAACAAATATGAAAATTTCGAATAATTTTGAAATTTCTATGCAAAATAGAAAACAATTATCTCAGAAACGGTTCTCTTAAGGTATCTCAAAGGTTAATTATTGTCTATTAAAATCAAGCGAGGTCAAATGGTCAGCTAGGCCAATAATGAAATGTCGTCTCATCGGGACGATATAAGCCGTTGGCACAGCAATTTTGTTCAATAGGAGGGAAATGGTAGAGAGACAACAACTGCGCACAATCATTGGCCTAACATAAAAGCTACTCTAGATGATCGGGCATTGAAAAGAAGTGGCATTTTACCTCCCCTTGTGTGAGTGGTGTAGCTCCTATTTCCTTGTTGAGCTTGTCGATCTCTGCCAAAGGTCCGGCGATCAGTGAGGTGCCGGTGTCGGCGATGGCCTCGCAGCCCCCGGAGCAATAGCCGGATGTTTTGCCATTCACGGAGACGCTGAGCAGCAAGTACGGGGAAAAAAGAATTATTCCACTAAGTAAAGGACGCTATAATTAAAAAAAATACTATCACAATGGGCGCTATTTTTCAGTTCCCGAGAAAAGGGAGTGTCTCAGAGGCTTCTAAAATCCTTACACTTATCGCTCTATAGATTTGTCACTGAATGTCTGTCTTTAAAACGGCGAAATAGCTGTTTAAATTCCGAAACAAAGGGTCGGTGCGACGTCTGTAACAGATGATGCCAAAAATGAGAACATGGTCTCTATAGAAAAATATTTTCTTTTCCTATAGATTTATGCTATTTACATACTCTCAATTAGTTGAGAATTTTGCTTTGCCAAAGTAGAATCATCTGACAATCTTTCAGACTTTGGTAGAAATTGACTGCTTATACGAATCGAAAGGAATTGAAGGAAAGGATTCAACCAACAAAGCTTATCGATTTTTTTTGTTAGTGAACGGATAAAAATAATAAGTTAAAAGCGTAATCCAAATTTAACGGAAAGTTTACCTCACAATTCAGCTTGCGAAAAATAGACTATTTATGATTATATTTTTTAAAAATAAATAGATTACTGTTTTTAATTAGTCTCTACCTTGAGAAAATATGCTAATATCTTATAAATGGTCTAATCGTAGATGAAAAGTCAAATTAACTCCTTGCTCCATGACTTCTGTGGGTGGTTGCTTTGGATTAGAAAGTTTCTGGTTCGAAAACTAATTGTAATGAAAGTTTAGCAAGTGGGCGCCCGTTAAGTCTGATATCGAGGGCACTCCGGCTGCTCTGCTGTTGCCATTCAAAATGAATATTTTTGGTGTTTTGTTATTAATATTCAAAATGACGAAGGTAATTCTAGTTTTGCATTAAGAAGAGATACTAGTTTTGCGTTAAGAAGAGATACTACTAGAAGAGATACTACTCATGCATTGACCTAGTTTAGCTAGGTCAATGCATGAGCTTTCCATTTCCGTACCTATTATTTTACTATTTCTGGATGATTTCCTGCGCTTGAATTTGAAATTGAGCAAACTGATTGAGTTCATTAAACGAGCTTTTTGATTACTAATGAAAAAAAAAAAAAGATCCATGCACACCTATCCACATGGAATTGCCAGTAACCTTTCTTGTCTACGGGTGCGTAGGTGAAATCTCCCTTGTAGTGCTTAGAGTCGGTGCCGCCAAAGATGATCTCGCCGCCGCTGCTGGCGTTAGGATTTCTGCAGGAAATGGGGAAAGACATTTCACATTTCTAAAAGTGATTAAAATGATGAAAGTATTTTTTTTTTGTCAATGACCTCAAGTTTAAAGAAGAAATAAAGCACAAAGACGAAATGCCTTTAGCAATTTGGTATTGAATCAGCTTCGAAGCACAATTTAATAATTAAGAATTCCCATTCACATAGTATATAGCGTGGCTTAATTTTTTTTAAAAATCATTCTAGGTCACTTGGCTTACATTTGCAAGGATGGAAATTTTACATTTCATCCCCTCATCACAACAGAGTTCTAAAATGTTGAACAGTAAGTTCCCCGTGATGACAGAATGCATCAATATTTTCAAAATTGAATTAATAGTTCAGCATTTAATTTATTTTAATGGAATATTATGAGAGCCGTATTTCATATCATATTAGGAGAATAGTAAATTGTTTTTACTAATAGAAAAAAATTGTTTTTAAGTGTTTACAACAGTATTTTAATGAACAAAAAGTGGAAAATAATTTTTTTTTCTTCAAAACTTTGAAAGCAAAACCGAAACTCTATGGCAAAATCAATTCCAGTATCATGTGATCTTGTAAAAAATAATAATAATAAAAAAAAGATGTAAATGAATATGAGAAAAAAGTAATCCGTTTTCACAAATTAAAACAACCCAGCACAAAATTAATGAATCCTGTGACAAAAATTCCAACTTAATTAAAGCTTTTCTCTCTGCTCTTATTAGCTTTTTAGCTTCTCTTATGATTTCCAAATTTCTTACAAAAATATAATAATCTATCTTTTCATGAACCAATTATAAAAGTGTATTTTTAAAAAGGTATCCTTTTCCTATGTTCTTTCCACTCTTCTACATAGAATGGCGATTGAAAAGCAATTAGGAAAGTAGGATTAAAGCCTCAAGCTAATTTCTTATTGAAAGAGGGCAACTTACAGCCCTCTGGATAACTAGACTGTAAAAACGCGATTTTCACACTCAAAGATGATGATTGAATTTCAACCCTGAATTGCAAGCATGGTAATTTTTTTTCGTGCAAGAATGTTGTGCGAATAAATCTATGATTATAAAGCATCCTGATTTTATATTTAAAATATAAACAAAATTTAAATTTAAATTTATTTTTTTTGTTTATAATGAAAAATATTTTCTGCTTAATTTTTATGAATAATTATACAATGCTAGGATTTATCAGTTAAAAGGAATTTATCTCAAACTTGTAAATTATAGAATTTTAAATTAGCAGAGAGAATTCACTCACATTAAAGTCAGTTGAAACCACTAACCGAATAAAAATCATTACTAAGAAATCATTTGTTGAAAATTAATAAATTCCTCATAATTATTTTCTAAAATAGTGAGTACACCTTATTTTGAGTTCCCCCACGTCTCTCTTTGCTCCCTTGAACTGAAAAGAAAAAAGTAATTATATTTGCAATGATTGTCAAAATTAGCCCCGTGTATCATGCATGAATGATGTGCGTGTCGCCTTCCCATCTGGAAGATTAATGACAGTGAAAAATAATTTATGTATAAAACAGTCGAACGAGGACGTTTCTACAATTTGTAACTCTATGCAAAATTACAACTAAGTTTCTTTTTAATAAATAAATAAAGTATTAAAAAAGTAATGTTAAGATTTATTTATTATTATTTCACTGTCAAAGTTGACATTATAATATTTCAGATGGGCTGCTTTAAGTTTAAAAAATACGAATTAAATACAAAATTATTTTTAAAAAATAGATAGTTTAAGAATATGATTATTGCGTCATTTATGATTCATCACTACAGACAATAAGAAGTTTTAAAATCCTTTACTTGATAGATCGGCCGCTTGTAATTTATTGAATCGATAAAATTGCAGTTCAAGTTCTAAAAATAATGAAATAATGCATTATCATTGAAAACATTCAAATGTAAAAAATTATCAAATTGTAGAGTATGGGAAACGAGTGAAAAAAGGGATTGGAAGATTTCAATTTTACAATCATGGCAGTTACTTTTTAAATCACTCATGATCCACTCCCCAAATATAGTCTAAGAAAGAGAAAGGGGGGGGGGGAATTACCTGTTGAGGTAGAAAGAGAATTCGGCGTTGTCGACGAGCTTTTCTTTGAGCATGTTGTCGAAAACGGGGACGACGCCGTCAACAGAAATGGTGCTGAAGCCCAGGCCGAGGATGCCGTCGAATTTGGCCGCAACAAAGGTAAGGCCGGGCTCTGTTATGGCCTCTCCGAACGTCTGACCAGATATCTGCAGTCAAAAGGGGGAAAATTGCAGAGTATGATAAGATATCGAGCAATATTGTACAATCTCGCTCGGTATATCGAGCTGCCTGCTGAGGCGTGAGTTAATATTCTAGTTTCATCTTGCATTCAATGACCCATAGAACTCGGTCCTTTTTATTTGAATAAAAGCTTTCTTTCTCCTTTCAAGATCTATTTAGCTATCTTTTTTGCAGTGAAAATCCAATGAAAACAAAAAAGCGCTATAAAAATAAAGGAAGCTGAGCCGAGTCCAGGGGCAGCTTCGGAGTTGTTTTCGACGACATGCGAATTTGGCTTTGTGCCTCATCAACTGACAGATCAAAAGCAAAATTCGACAATGAGATTAAACAAAGGCCGACAAGACACAATCACAGAATTTTTTCCGCTTCCCTAATATCCAAAGCTGAATTCGCTCTTTTGATTTTCTTTTTCTTTAGCGTTTTGCTAGCTATTTTCTATTTTGATTTTGTTTTCATATTTCCACGATGGTAGCGTATTTATTGAATGAATATTTTCTCTTCATTATTTCAAGTCATTCACCGAGAATTGAAACAGAATATCCCACTCAGACGTTTTTTAGCGAGGTGATTTTTTTTTTTTTCATTTTTGAGTTTCATATGTTTTCTGATAAGGATTTTTTTTTGCCACTATTCGCTTTTCTGAATCGCCATGGGTTGCGAAACGGCGATTTGTATGATTCGAAATTCATCTCGAACTCTAGTAGAAATAGATGTTCACTTGCGCATCTCATGAAGTCTCTATTACATGCAGATGATGCCACTTGTTTTCTTAATACTCGACTTTGATAGTGCATTATAATGTCGGAAATAAACTCCAGCATTAAAAGATCTTAATTATTTTAATTGGCACCTTATTTGTAAACTGCAGAATTGGACTTCGTAAATAAAATTTATGCAAGAAAAATCATTGCTTTTAGAGTTGCCAAATTTGGTAGATAGTGACTTCTTGAGTAACAGGCGCTAATTCAGAAAGGCACTTTTAAATTATCAGTTAGTTTTTTTAAAACTAAAATGAATCCAAATGTTAACCTTTTTCAAAAGGGAAAAAAACAATAACAAAAAAGTCGCGTTTGCACACTATTTCAAATAGAAAGAAATTCAGTAAAATAAATTTCATTTCCATACGTATTTTTTCTCTAATTTCTTTTTTTTTATTTTTTTTTATCGCAGTAATTGTTATTCTGTGCATACCGGTGAGAACACACTGCCCTCATTCAAATTCAAATTGACGCATTCCGAAATGCATTTAACAGTGTTCTCTCTTTTAATGCTCGGTTTGGCTTAATTTCTTTGTGTTGAGTTCAGTCTGCTTCACTTTTGTACTGACCTCCAACAGCTTTGTTATAAATAAAATAAATTCTAATTTTTAGAACGCTTGAGACAAAATGCATATTGGAAACTTTATTTTCTCTATCTTTTTAATCTTTATGTGAAAGAAAGCGAGACTCGCCATAGTAAAAGATTTTGAGCTCCGAATTGCAAACACATTCATCTTTCGAGATTAACTAAAGAAAAACTAAAATCAAGCCCCCCCCCTCCTCTTAACGTGGAATCGGCCCACACTGCAAGTGGCAGCACCTCTCGCGGCATTCCACTTGATTTGAGGGCCGCAACTCATGCGGTGTGCCCCAAATAGCTCCTACGCTGTCTCCGAGCGGAATGCTCATCTAACTATGCCGAGTTCAGAGCAGAGTCCAAAAGCAGGCTCTTACTTGAGTTTGACCGATGGTCAGTGTGTCCGTGCTGAGATATCCGGTCATGCTCCCGCTGCCATACTTGATCTCGAGAGCGGTGCCATTGGCCTTGTAGGTGCTGGACTTGCTGCTGTCGTACTTGTTGTGGAGAACTAGAAGGGAACCACTGTTAAAATCACTCAGCTTTTGGCACAATCGTTTCGTCAGAGGCCGTTCGGGTTGACGGTAAGGCTTAAGATGTTATTGCTAAATAATTTCAAATATGAGGTTATATTTTAATTTAAATTAGGTAGTACTTTCATTTCCGCATCATATATTCTGTGCGACAGAGTTTCATAAATTTAACTGAATTTATTTTTTTGGAGTTCCTGAATCCGAAGGAATGTGACTTCACCGGTGAAGAAGTGAAGCAAATTTTTCTATGTTCCACCAATGAGAGCAGTCAATGATTCTAGACTGTTATAAATATGAATTCTTTCTGCTATGCTCTATTCTCTATGCTTTTATTTCAATTCCATTATTTTATTCAATCTTATTCATTTCTTTTATTTCAATTCCATTATTTCAATAATGGAATTGAAATAAAAGCATAGAGAGGAATTTTGACACGTCATAGAATTTTAATGAAAGAGTGCACACCCTCGAGCCAATCTTTAGATTTCGGGAAAATTTTCCAATTTATCGCCCCTTCGAGTGCGGATACATTTTATATTGTTCCGGAAATTAAAAAGGTAGACCAAAAACATGCATAATAATAAAATGAACACGTAACCAAAAATACAAAAACAAAGGGAAATCCTTATGCCGACTTTAATAGTAGATATGTCTCATTTAAAATTACGTATATCACTGAATTGCAGTAATGGGATAATTTAAAAACATTTGAAATCTTGATGAAATTTTCGAAGAGTTTTAAACAAATGTAAAACGATTGTGTCCGTGTTTTAAATAGCTTTTTAGAAAAAAAATGCAACGATTAAATTTTAGACTACTTTTCTAAATTTATAATTTTGTGGCTATTTTATTGTCTACAAAAAATGAAATGCGACGGTAATATATTTTTGACAGTGATTTAAATGAGCAGCTGTGACGAGGGCCTGAGCGTGTGCGGCACTTACGGCAGGCGATGTTGGTCCACTTGCACTGTTTGGAAGGCACCCAGAGGTTGGACGATCCCGTGTCGAACACCACTCTGAAGTTCTGAGGAGGGGTTCCGAGAGAGATCTGACCGAAGTACTGGGCCTGCAGAGGAAGGTGAAGAGACACTCAGGTTTCGGATGCATTTTTGAGATTTTTTAAATTGTCGGTTAATCTGCTGGTTTTCAACATAAATGACATTTTCTACTAAACCATTACACATAAATGATGCTATCTGGCCATGAACACGGGATAGATTGATTTTAAAATTATTTTAATATTTATAATAAATTGTAAATTATGTAAAATAACAAAAAAAGTAGAAAATAAAAAATAAAAAATTAGATTAAGAAAACAGACAATGTACTCGAATCTGTTTATAAATGTTTGCTTTGTTTGAATGGTAATTCCAGGAATAAATGAAAACATGGCTGCAAATGTATCTAAGAATATATTTGCGAATGAAAGTCCGAAACTTTACTGCAACCCAAATCTTTCCCACATAATTTAAAGATGCGTAAAAATATCTCTTAATTTTCATAAATCTGACTAATTTTAAGAATTCATTTAATGTAGCATTGCACATTAGATTTTATCCATATTGTAGTTTTCTTTTAATTATCGTGCTTGTGTGAAATGTGTGGTAGGAAAAAAAAGTCTACCTTCAAAAAAAATTTCAGAATTTGATTCAGTATGGGAAAGCTATAATATAACCAGTCTTTATATTTTATGTTCTTACTTTCAAAGACAGATCTAACGAGAGTGTAACTCGCTGATGAAATAGTATATATATATGGT
Organism: Argiope argentata; assembly: GCA_026289955.1. Lineage (NCBI taxonomy): Eukaryota > Metazoa > Arthropoda > Arachnida > Araneae > Araneidae > Argiope > Argiope argentata. The sequence goes on along the minus strand of JAOUZG010008684.1, from coordinate 975,068 downwards.
AAATAGTGGTGGATGTTAAACGTCGTGATTGTTTGCGCACTAAATCGTATTCTTTTAGCTAAATCCATCTTCTTGATAGATGTGCGGCTCAGTAGAAAATAAAACTACTAATTCATATTTGTTTCGAATCAACCGCGTGAAACTCGTCGCAATCGGTTGCTGATGATTGCAACACATTAATATTCCATAGAGGTGACAGCGACAGTGAATCTGTTCTACAGTAAATATATGCAGCGGAATTTTGATTACTGGAGGCAAGGGTTCCGAAAAGAGCTGATGGGAAGAAAAGTTTCCAATAAAGAACAGGACTTTCGTAAATATCAGTAAAAAATAGCGTGTAGCATGCAGCTTTTGGTATGCAGTTTAAAACGATGCACGAATCGAGCTGAGCCGATGTTGTTGGCTTCGTAACACCTGATCGCCTGATATTTTTATTTTACTCTTCTTTTCTCAACCTTTTTCTGCATGGATTAAGAAAGCGTTGAAAAAATTGATTTCACGGCGAAAATAGCTTTATTTAGCTATCATCAATAAGTCATAATGAAGGAAAAATAATGAAAAAGTTTTATATTTTGGTTTTTTTTAAGAAGCCATGTATGGGGTTCGTATGCACCGAGACAAAAACCATTACAGTTGAAAAGGGGGGAAATTATTATCCGTCGGGAAAGATGAGTATATAGATACTTTGAAAATATTTTTTTCGTCAAAAAGTACTTACGTTTTACTTATCTTTTTTTGAAAATGAATTACTCGCCCTTCAATTCTGCTTTTTCACCCACTTGCACAAAAGTGAGGTTATTTCGAAACGTCATAAAATCATAGATAATTTTTTTTGGTGTATTATTATTGCTAAATATATATTTCATGGATTAAAAAAGTTTGAATTATTTTATAATATTTTATTTGGAAATTGTACCCTGTGTGGGCCCATATGTGGTAAAGGGCATTTGTAATATTTTCAATATGTAGGCTCAATAAGCCCGAGGACCCATAGTGCGGCTTTTACAGTAGAGATTGGTTCACTTTTCTACCATGAGAGATGAACTTCTTTTCATAGAAATAAATCGGAGTCACTCACGTCCAGGTAGTTGGACAGAGGTTCCGGGAAGGGTGCGCCGAATCTTCTTGTGGGTAGGGCCACTTCGATGGGGGTGCCCACTTCGTGCAAATGGTGACGGACGGGCTTGTGCCGGTGCAGAGGAAGCCTGCAAATGGATAAAAAAATTCTTGCAGATTTGGCCTTGAGAAACTGATACTTAATTAGCCAAATTTCATTGTAATGCATTGCAGTTGTTACACCAAAATACAGTATTTATGCAAAAAACGACTATACATATAATAACTGTATTAATGTAATGTGCAAATGCGTTTCCTACTTAAAATGTATTATTAAAACTATTTTTACTATTTTTCTAAAAAAAATTACGATCAAAATAAAAAAATGTGAGAATAACAAAAATGTGTGTGTCTGTGCGTTTCTTTCTTTTTTAAAAAAATATTTTCATAGTTTGATTATGATATGAAAGCTACATCCTGCTGGAACTTCTCTATTAAGTTTTTTTTTTTACAAAACTCTTTTAAGAAATAGAATCAGTTTTGTAAAAATATTTAAGAATTATTACTTAATGAATAAATATATTTAGTAATACTTCTTCAATATTTTGTATAATTTTTTTTCTTATAATAATTAACTTTTTCCAACATTTTTGAATTTATATTGATTTTCTTTCTCCCGTTCAATTTATAACATATATTGTTGTTTTAATTTTTCAAATTATTGCTCTATATATTTCAATTTATACATCGAAATATTATCTATATTATTTTCATAAAACCTGGTATAATGTAATTAAAAACACTTATAAAAATGTTATTAATTTAAAAAATTTCTTTAATAAGCAATACATTATTTAAAGCATCAAATACACAAATAAATTTTAAAAATTAAAGACTTGATAAAATGAATGAGATTAAATAAAGAGTCTTAGAAGAATTATCAGTACATTTTATGAGCCATATAAATAAAATATAATGTGAATACACTGGTGTGAAGAAAAATATTCCAGCTGGAAATATAAATAACTTGATCCTTTTTTTGTAATGAATGTAGAATGTATAAAAAGGGAATCAAATTTTTCAAATGAAAATTCTTCATCAAATAGCAATCAGAGCATTGAAAGGGATGCTTTATAATTTTTTTTCCATATTAAAGTTTTTAAAGACATATAATTGTACTTTTAGTTAGAAGAATGCAAAAAAATTTTTATTACCAAGAAACAAATACAATAATAAATGATCGAAATAAAATAACTGTCTAAAAAAGATTTGTATCAAATTTGAAATTGTTAGATAATTATAATAATTGTAACTCTATTAAATTTTGTAAAAACAATTTTCAAAAGAAGGAGTAAGATTAGGAATGGAATATTTTTTCTAAAGAACTAAATGACAATATTTTATCCAAAACAGAAAGGAACAAAGAAATATGCGGAGAAATAATCGAATGTATGTACATATAGTCCAAAAAGTGTAATAGAATTTTATTTTCACCGACTCAATTTATCATAACAAATTTACAAAAAGGTGCATCTTGGATACATTTTATTTTGGAGAAAATGTTATGTTTCTAAAAACAATGGGATTAACTTTTGCTAAAAAACTCAATTTTTTCCCCATGAAGAATTAAATAATGTTCGTTGACAATATTGAATTGGAATTTAAATTTAGAAGTACGATGGAAATAATTATAAGGCAAGAATCTTATAGTTTAAGAATGAGGCAGTTAACTTTTCAAAAATAAAAGAATGTAAAGTTCTGACGAATTTATTTTATATTTTAGGAGAAAGATCTTTAACATCTTAAGATCCAAAAATTTTCGGTGCTGGCGGAGTGGCAGCGCGTCTTCCCCTTGAGCCGGGCGTCCCGGTTCGAGCTCGGTTCTTCTTCTTCTCTGTTCTGTCTCTGAGATGTGCCCCCCTCCTGTGATGATTGAGTAGCTAAATCATTCTCTTGGCCTTAGTTGGCAATTCTTCAAAACAAGGGACGCTCCTTTCGGCTTAAAACACGCTGATGCAACTTCGAAGCTTGCCCATGGCAAGCGCCTCTTAAAACAACAACAACAAAATATTATCATTGGTTTATGAAGAATCCGGATTGGTTCAAGAAAGTTTAGCAAGATTTTTAATGCGATGAAGAGCATAATTAGTAGAAAAATAATGGAAATATTTAATTTTTATTTCACTAAATTGTCAAGCCACCTAGGATGCAATAAATTACAAGGTGAAAACTATTTAGTAAATAAATGCTGTTATTAATGAGTTTTTTTGACAAAACTTCTCTAATTTTTGAACAGAAAGTGCTTTAAAATATGACGAAGCCATCTTAAATTCTGCTGTCTACTCTACACGCTCAAAAGACATTTGGCACAACCAAGTTTCCTAAAATGTGAATTCCTTCTGAGAAATGTCTTTTGGGATGCATCGCAGTGATGTTTAATTTCTTTAAAAATCGTGTTTTAAAATTTTCTTGCAGATAAATCAATCTAAATACACTAGAAACAAATACTATTTTGAATAAAAATATCTGGAATAAACAAACTGTGACTGAATAAGTAGAGTTGTATCTATAGTTCTACATTAAGTAGATTGAAAATTGACATTGTTTTAAATCCAAAGGTTTTGTTTTATTTCGGGATCATAAATCAAATTTTCCGAGTTGGAGAGCAGTTACAATCCCCGAGTATTTTAAGAACAAATCAGGAAGAGAAGGTTTAGCTGGAGGTGAAGAAAGTTCGGTAAGAACGATTGGCATTTTATTTACAGATCATATCTGTATTGCGGAGAGTTTAAAGATAAGAGTCATTCGGAAGTAAACTTCAGCCTACCCCAAACTATCTGGTCGAATGGAATAGCAGATCAAAGTATCAAGAATCATTCTAACAGCATATAGATGCCAGGGAATTAGTTTGAAATACCAGATCAATTTACTTTAATTAATGTGGAAAATTAATATCACTAGTTTTCAAATAATTTCTACATAGTCCAATAACTACTATGTAGAAATTTTTTCATTATGCTTACTATTTATTTTGTTTGGGTCGACTTTTATCATGAAATAATTTTACAAACGAACTCTTATGCAACCTTATTGAACGTAGAAAGAGATAAGATTTTGGAAAGTGGGTCTTCTAAATGAGAAACGTGTTAAATGAGTCACATAATATTTTAACAATACTTCTAAAACCTATTTTTAAAAAAACATTCTTATTCCTACAAAAAGAGCACAATTTCACCAGCATAAAATAATGAAATAAATTTATATAAAAAAATAAATAATGATTTTTTACATTTCTTCAAGCATCCCGGTGAAAAGAACACAGTACAAAGTTCCGATTAGAGCAAAGAAGAAATGCTAAAATGAGAGATTCTAAAAAAAAAAAAAATGCGTACATCCTGTTACAAAAAAAATTGGAAACGCCTGACAGTCGGGCAGGAGTGCCCAATTGAAACTCTAAATGATCTCGGTTCCTTCCAAAGGTAAAATTCAGAGACAGCATTTAATCAGGTGAGTTAACATTCTGAGTGAGCCTGCCGCATCGAATCACTGCTCTCCGTACCTGCCTCGTGAGAAGGTTACCGCTGACGGCCCCCCACATCAAACCTAAATGCGGCGACTGCCCGCTTTCTGCAAAGGTGCACTCACCTGAGAAGGCGTTCCGCTCCGGACAGCGCGAGCAGCGAGAAGAGAGCGAGGCAGAGGAACAGCTTCATGGCGAGCACGAAAGTTGAGGGAGGCATCGGGTCCACCGCCTCTTTAAATCGGTGGGTCTAATCAGAGATCCGTCACGTGCAGCTCATCAGCAGGTGCTTTCATTTTGGAACAAAAGGTTTTATCGTTGTTTCGAAAAGTCATACCTTTAGCTCTTGAAATTCGAAATGATATCGATCATCGATAAGAAAAGTGAATGGCATCAGCAGTTATCCAAAGTCCCGACACTTTGGAATCGAAAAGATTGTTTGGAAATTAAAATCAGATGAAATTATCAAACAGGCAAAAGGAGGTAACTGCCTATACAGTTTCGGAGTATTTTGTTTAAAGACTGAACTTTGAGCACTCGTTTGAAAATATTTTTCAAACTAAATTCTGATGTCATTTAGATCTCGGAACATTTTAGCGATGACTTTTTTCCCCCTTCATGTTTTTAACTCTACTTGCTTTGTTCCGGATTTTTCTTCCACAGTTAGCTGCTTGCCACCGCATCACATTAATCCATCCGCATTGCAGTTTTTATTTCCAAATATCTTCCTTTCCAATTTCGGCGAATGGAGGCAAATTTCATTAAATGAAATGTGCCACTTCGTTTTTAATGAAATTGCTATTAATGAAAATAAAAATAAAAAAGGAGATCTATGGTCTCAAATTTCAAGTTATCATGTGAGAACATTATTATTTTTAAGTGATTATTCGTCTTAATTAATTTAAGTCATTAACCAATTTAAACTGGTTTAAAATAATCACAAGACTTCTCTCTTTCTCTCTCTCTAAAGATATATTTTTTAAAACTTTCATTTTCAATTTTTCTAGCTGACAAATAAAGTTTTGGATCTCAACCGATTTGAAGATAAAACAACCCAGTAATTTTGACAAAAAATTAATTATTACTGGAAGCTATTGCATATGTGGTAAAATACAATGAACATAATGCAGAGTGATATTAAAATTATATTCTAATATTTACAGTATTTCGAGAAATACAGTTAGTAAGAATGCGCTTATAATATCATTAAATAATAAATATAGGTTCCGTTTTACAATAGCGCAATAGTTAAAACTGAAAAAAGAAAAATTAAAAAAAGAAAGAAAAGAAAAAAAAAGGAAAAAAACCCCTCCCGATAATCTTTTGAGCGCGAGATTAAATATTTAACAGTAAGAAATCTTAAATAAACTGGAAGGTGACGTCATTTCATCAAACAAAAAGCAATTGATAATAAATTTTATTAAATATCTCAAACCATACTGGCAACACAAACCTTTGACCTGTCATGGGTCAGATGACTCGCTATCTGCCAATGAAAAAATGAATATTTCTTGCCTTCAACAAATTTTGGAGACACCAAAACCTCCTAATCAAATAAACATCATGTTCCCTCATAATATAATGATACAGAAAAAATAAGTTTATCAAATAAAAAAAACCTTCAACTCAACAGAAAAATCAAGTTAAATGTCACAAATGAAATAAAAACATCCAGAGCGCACAAAACTTTGATCATAAAGGTAATAAAATTATCTTCAGTTTTTCTGAATATGCTGACACAGAAGGCCAGCCTTAAGGAGGATCTCCGCAGAATCACCTACGCTTAATTAATTTTTTTGCTCATTTTTTATATTTTTGAGTAATCAAAATTTTCCCTAAGAAGATGCATAGTTGTGAGCAGAATCGCAATGCTTTCATGCATTAGACACGATTTTTTTTCGTCCCACGCGTCCTATGATTAAGAATTAGCATAAATCTGAGAGAGAGGGGGTCGAACTCGCTTCATATAAATAGGCAAACTTAGGGCGAATGAGATTTTTCGGCTGATTTAGTCCACAACTTGATTTGAATGCACAATTTTAGCTCAAAAATGGTATAGAATGTTTCACAAATTTAATTATTTATTTTGAGTTCACAGGCAAACATAATCTCAAAAGTTATTTATTTGAACTTGTCAGGGTCTGAAAAATGAAGAAAAATTTCGAAATAGGATTTTGTGATGATTAAAAACTTTGCTATTTGTGTATATAAAATGCCAGAATGAAAAAAAAAACAAACATCCATTATTTCTTTCCGAACATTATCAGAAATTTTTTCTCCCGGTTTCATCAGGCGTCGATAAATAACAATTTGTTTTTCCGCTCTAATCTCTCTCCTATCAGTGAGTCAATTGCTGCCGGAATGAGGGAAGACGCCCCGCCGCTTTGTGGACATTGATTCATGTAGTCACTCTCAGTTTCTTCCGACTCCTTCAACATCAATTAAAACAATGGAATATATAACTAGACCATAATAATGATCATAATTCGCTTCTTACTGATATTTATAAAAAGAAAAACAAATTTGTTTTCACGCTAAAATACAATTCTAAAACGAAATATTTGATTTAAATATTTTTTTGCTTTTTTGCTGTTATTTATTAATTTGTAATCGCTACTAAAAACAGAAAAAAAATATATATTGGCTTTCTGCAGACTAAAGTGATCAAATTAATTTTAATGAAGTAATTAAATTAACTTCATTAGAATTTTAATCACCAGAAAGTTGTACGAAATTTTGGTGTCCCAAAAATATAATTACACAACACTTATTTTTACAGCGTGTTAAAATTTTAAAAAAATGTAACCACAATGTATGAAATGTGCATAATTTTCAAATTATCTTGCTATTTTACAATGAAATTCATGGAGGATTCTTTGTTTCATCGAATAATCACTTAAATTCCATCCATTGATGAAAACTGAAAATTCTATTTATTTTCTGCGAAATTTACACGTGAAATGATAAGATGCATTTACAAGGTTCTGGACAGCTCCTTGGGATTACGGGACTTGAGCTCATTAGGAATACTCATGCACTTAATAAACGAAACAATCACAGAGAACTTAAAATATTTCGGTCTCAGCATCAGCCATAGTTTAATACTTACATTTTATTAGTGTAGGGAATCAAGAACAACAAATAATACTTAAGAGGTTAAAAGGAATTTAATCGCATCAAAATTTTTTGATTAACTAAACAGGCACCCAAAGTGATTAGTTAGGGTAATATGAAATCTATTTTTGCTCAAGTAGATTATCAATACATGACACTGGTGAATAATAAAAGTTAAGATTTGGGCAATATAAAAAAATTATTAATTAGGGTACAGAGACAGAAAAGGAATGATACAGATTTTGAAATCCCTTAATAAAAACTGACTCTGATCATTCAATAATCAACCCTTTGCACTCGGAAAGTAATTCTATTCATAATTATTCAATATACAAGGGCTTGTTTATTGCTCCAAATCTGTGGTGCGTGTGTGTTTAAAATCGAATTTCTCAGTCTTTTTACCATTCTGTAGGTATTTTCAATAGTCAAAATTGAAAAATAAATACATAAAACGTCAAAATGATGCACCATCTTGAATGATGTCCAAGAGGCACCATCGAGTGCAAAGGGCAAAATGGATGAATGTAAAAATTTTCGTATCAGAATTATGCTTTACGTAAAATGAAATTTTAATTTATTTGTTATAGTATCAATTATACAAATTATACGGTATGATGCATTGAAACTTGGTTTATTCGAATTTGGCTGTAATTTCTTTCCAGATTCTTGTATTACCTGCTATTAAAATGGGAAAATATTGCTCTCCGCTCCAATTCAGTTTGATTATTTTGAAATCAAAATTATAAAATGCAGGAATGTATTTTTCATTTGCGAAATGTTTTCGTTTGTAAAATATGTCCTCATTAATGAATGGATGATTTTTATTAACGGAATTTCTGCTTATTTCTTTTTATAGATTACAAGATAGAGAAAGGTAGTATGCTTTTCCGAAACATTTCGTTTTATTTTGACTGAAACTGGCATATTTAAAAATTGAGCCCAGATGAAAAAGTCTTTAAAAAAGTTTTGTAATGTGATATAACATAACATAACGCCATCCTGTGCCCCCAGTGCCTATAACGCTAAGTTATCTAACCAGTTGGATGAGCACAAGATGGGAGGAGAGAGAGAGAAGAAAAAAAAAAAAAAGGGAAAAAATTGTTAAAAGAAGAGAGAGAGAGAGAGAGAGACTGAGACGATACGGCATTTAAGGATTTCCGGAGAGAATGCCATCGGTGTCAAATCTTACGCGAATCTGTTCAATTTTTTCTGAAGTTATTACTGGATAGAGGGATATGAATATTGAAACAAATGTTGATTATGCGTTGAACTTACAGGGGAATTAGATTATCAACTGAAAAGGGACGAAAATTGACAAATTAAACTGTGATTATATGTATGGAAAATAAACACCCACTATAGAGTCAGAAATACGTAGCGTCCATCTGGGTTCTTGATTTCCATCATGAGATCTGCACTTTTGAGGAATTTTTAAAGTTATAATTTTGGTTGATTTTCACAAGTGGAATTCTGATCTCCATTATTGTAAGTCTTGAAGAGGTCTTGGTATTTGTAATGTGATATAGTGGAATAATATCCACACTTTTCAGCTTGAAATAGAAATTTTGGCCTGATCATACATGCCGATAATGATAACGAAAGGGTTATCTTTGAATAAATCTTACAATCCTCTGACGAAAATTGGCCTTTTATTTAACTTTGTTTTGAAAAAATGTGAAATTCTTTTTGACAGTATGACATGGTAATGTAGTGATTGCTCATAAGCCAAATAACAATTTCCGAGTAATTACTTTTATCTAGCGGCTATAAAAAGTAATTACTCGGAAATTGTTATTTGGCTTATGAGCAATCACTACATTACTCAACTACAAACCCTAACGTTGTGAGTTCGGTCCAACCCATTGATTCACGATGGTGACATTGAAAAAGCAACCTTCATGCAGAGACTACACCAAATATTTTTTTTTTCGCAGTTGACAACAGCTGTAAACAGTTATTTAGGTTTGTGAATGATAAGAAGAATAAAGTAATATGTTTTGCTTCTTAGTCCCAGGAAAAGATTGTTTGATTCTTACGGACAGTTACTCAGCGCTCACACCATTGAAGAATAGTAATCCGCAATCGCCCAAAATTATCCAACGTATAGCGTTTAAATAACCAAAAAATATTCTTCCTGTGGGTTCCTGATTATTCAAATATAATCTGGGGCGAGCTTGAAGATCGCTTAGCCGAAGAAATTACAGACAATTCACCTTGGATTGAATGGATTTCTCCTGAAGATATAATTTCGAACATGAATAAAGCATCGCATCAAAACACAATCAACAATTATAGAAATAGTAAATATTTCCTCTCGCTGGGAGACATCCCTAGCATTGCAGCACTATTTCCCTGGTCGAAAAATTGAAGGAAGATGTTGTTTCGGCCAGACTAATCAGTAAAACCATTATAACGCCTAGACTGTTAAATCATTTCAACCTTCAAAGTGATCCCCTTTGTCGTCATGACTGTAAAAGCATCAATGATATTCAACACAAACTTCTCTCGTGCAAAAAGTATACCTATTATCGAGACAAATTGTGGACGTTTCTCCAGTTAGATAAACAAGATATTTCCTTCAAAAACGCGTTGTGCAAAATAACTGCTAACAAGACCAATGTACAAACTTCTCTTCAAGTGATGAAGCACTTCAACATCTACTAAGTTTTTCGACCACATATAGTTGTGACCTTGCTTTGTGACTCGTCCCTTTTTCATCACTCTGTGTTGCGGGAAGGCTACATCTTCTATTACATCTTCTCTTCACTGGAGCTCCCAAATATGTACTAAAGTGCACCAGCGGAACTGCTTTTAACTGTTAACTGAGCGAAACTCCAATTTGTTTTTTGTGCATGTGTTCTCTTGTTTATTGACAACATTTTTTAAATATTAATTTCTGGAAACCGGGGATAACAGCCATTGTAGCTATAAATCCCAATACCTTATATCTTTCAAGTTCAAATGTGTTTTGATACTTTCAATCTAATTTGATAACGAAAACCCACAAAAAATTAAAAAAAATTCTAATGTAATAATCGAAAATCCAAACATTTTGGTGCCGAACCATACTCGGGTAAATCACACTAAACTCGTTCGTTGAAACTTTCAGTACGAACTCGAATTATAAGGCCAATCGTTAAAGAGAAACTTGATTCACTTAAACGTAAACGATCAACAATTCGCTCCGCCATTACGAAACTGAATTATTCAACTGCGGAGAAACAGATTTAGAATAGAGCGTTGAATGTTTACAGGATAAAATAAACGAACTGACCTGAGAATCCACGAGCTTCTAAACGACGAAGAATGTAATGAAGACATAAAAGAGCGCGAAAAATGCACAGAAATGGCTCATTTTGCAATATTTATAAAAAGAAAGCAAATACGAGCACCAATTCTTTATCTCCACGATCGCCAATATCTGTCAGTATAAATAGCGCGCTACCACCGCAAGCTGGCAAAATAAATTACGCATCTACGTCTTCAAACACTACAGTAAACTTGCATAGAGTAAAACAAAAAACGTTTTGAGGTGAAATCGAAGAATTTCAGTTTTTGGGAGCGTTTTGAAAATTGCATCGACGAAAATGAACATTTATCACTTATTGACAAACATGTTTTTTTAAAGAGGATATTTAGAAGGAGAGATAAAACGACTAGTTGATGGAATAAGTATAGCTGCCGATCTATATGCAATAAAGGATATTTGAAAATTGAAATATGGCAATAGGGATAAAATAATACAAACTCATCTTTATTATTAAGAAAACATAACGCCTATTAAAAGTCCTTCTCCATCAGCATTAAATGAGTTATATATCGATTGTAATAGACGATTGGATTCATTAGGTAAAAACACACAATCATACGGAAGAATTTTGGCTCCAAAAATATTCCGTGCCTTTCCACATGATATATGAAGCAATTGGGTTGTATACGCCAAACGTGAGCACTTGACATTACAAAATGGATGGAATTTTTAGCGGAAGAGCAGCCACTGCAAATAACATTAAATTCCTACTAGTTTCAGAATATTCTATAAAATCTTTAGAAAATTTCAATAAGCTTTCTAAACTAGTTACTAGAGGCAAAAAGAACATTATTGCCCTTTCTGTGAAACTGCCAAACATTGCAACTCTGTGACTGATATAGACGCTCATATACAGAAATTGAGGGCAACTAACAGATGTTTCTTGTACCGTCGTCACGAACAAAAAAAATTTGTTACTACTGACCCAAATGGAAAAAAAACCGGTACTTACATTTTAGACCGTTGACGCCAACATTGGTGACAGATTCAAATTTGGCTATAAACCATCGATGCCAACGAAACCAACAAAATGGCGGAAGACAGTTAAGGTTTGAATATTTTTTTAAATATTGACAGCTTTTTGCCATTATTGGCGGTTTAGCAACTCATTGGCGACGCCTCCAAATTTGGCAACAAAGATCGACAGTCAAGCACATAAGCACCGAAAAACACCATGTATCAATATGTAAAATTCCACTGAGGAACAGTATGCTACTGTATTTACAAACAAAATTGATGTGCTTAGGTCCCATTGTGGTTCGTTTGCAAATTGTTTTCTGAGTTTTCATAACGGTACAACTGGGATTACAAAACTTGTGCGCCTTTTGGACGATAGGAGTAAATATAGTTTCGTCTCTTCTGATCTTGTAAATAATTTAAAATTTCCCGTTATTTCAACCAGACTTTTGGAGCTTCAAGCGTTCGAATCTCCATCTAGTTTTAGCGATGCGAAGAGAAGTTTAATTTCAATTATCAAGCATCTGGGTCAAATCTAAAGTCAACATTATTGCATTAGAAAGCCTCAGCAAGTATGCATCACATCCGCCTCCACTAACTGACGTTTCACGAAAAACAAACCACGGAAGTTTACGGACCCAGGGGATTCACTGCCGAAATTATCAATTGAGATTTTAATTGGTGCAGATTTCTACTGGAATGTCCTTAATTTTGAACCTCCAGTCAGGTTGTCTTCAGGCCTTTCAAAAATAGCAATTACTTGTGACGGAAACCAAAAATTTCTACAGCTGATGCTATCAGACGAAGACAGAGAGGCAACATGATTTCTTTGGTACAAGACAACGTGTACTCCTGATGGAAAACTCTGCATTGAACATGAAATTGTAATTACAGATTCACGTGTCTTCCCTTTAAGCTAATTTCAAGTCCAGTTTTATTATCAGCTTCTCTTTCTGAATTAGCTATAATGTACGAGCAAACATATCCTATTGTAACTAAACATCTTAAGAAGAATAACATCCATAAGAAAGTGAAGAATTACATCTCTTATTCTTAACTTTAAGAATAGCATCTATATGAATGATCTTGTCATGGAAACATCTACAGATACTGAAGTTCAATTTTATATCAAGAAATGCAGCAACTGACATCATATATTAGCCTACCATTATCCAAACTATAGATTCTAAAATTTTGCAAGAGATGTGGAAACAAGAAAACGTCCCGTTTAAAAATATTACGCAGGCCTTAGAGGTTAAAATGGATACTGAAGAGACGGTTTCAGAATTGATATGCAATAAAATATTGTTCGAGCATCTAAAAACACCAGTAACAAAGCGTTAACTACAGAAGTTAGTTTCAAAGTTTTACGATACTCTAGGCCTATTCATTCCAGTTACAGCTATTAGGAAGATACTATTCCAAGATACGTGGCTTAGTAGTATTCAGTGAAATGAATTATTATCACCCGCTGTAGCACAACAGTGGCACAGGTGGCTAGATGTGTAACAATGTCTGAATGATAAACACATTCTTAGATGGATTGATCCTGCAAGAGGCATAGCAAGACACATGTTACCATACATGTGTCTTGCTATGCCTCTGTTTGTGCATATGGTGTTTGTTAGTACGCTCGTAACACAGTTGACAATTCTACAGAGGCCAATTTTATTTGTAGCCGAAATAAATTGGCCCCAGTTGAACAGGTCACTCTTCCTCGACTTGAATTGTTAGCCTCTCTACTTGGAGCTCGCTTACTTTAATACTTTTGCAGAGAAACGAACATGAATTTTTACATAAATATACTATGGAGTATTTTTACGTAGCTCTAAACTGGATGAAATATCCTAAACATTGGAAAATATTCGTTTTCAATAGAAAAATTGGAAATTCTTCATTATTGAGCATAATATTATATTCAGCATAATGGCAACTCTTTACAGACAATTCTGCTGATCATCTAACCCATGGTTATTTCCAATTACAACTATCAGCTTTGGAGTCTTGGTAGAAAGGCTCAAAATAGCTGACACAGAATCCGGAAATATGGCCTACCAACGATTTGTTATCACATACACAATCGTCGGTCGAAGTGAAATTTCGAAAAAAGGGGCTTCAATTTTTCTACGTTGCAACTTTAGAATAAATTGTAGCTATATCTCGATATACGTAGTTCTTACACAAAACTTCTTCGTGTGGTTGCCTGAATTCTACGTTTTGTATGAAACTGCAAGTCTCAGCCACATATTACTTATGAATTAAATTGTAACAAAATAAAAAAGGACACTGAATATTACACCCAAACGGCATAGAATCAATGTTACCCGTCTGAAATAGATGCCTTAAAAGGTGAAAATCCTTTTCCAATAAAATAAAAGATTTCCTTTTCAGTCCCTTCCCCAATGAGAGCTACTTGCGCCTTGGAGGAAGAATTCATTTTCCTGATATTCCTTCTGATACTCAACACACTTTTTTACTTGATGAAAACCATCGCCTCTTCTACCTTTCGATCCAGCGTACCCACATACGTCTCCATGATTTAGGAGTATGTATAGACCTCTCTGAATTACGCTCTATCGTTTGGAGCGTCAAGCTATAAAACAGGTTCTTCACAAATGCCTACCTTGCAAGTTGCCCAAGACGAAATGTGGAAAAAAAATTGAAGTTCCTCTTCCTTCTGAAATAGTTGTGCCGTCTGTTACGTTTACTAAAACAGGAATTGATTTTGCTGGACCTGTAAATATCCGCAATTTGGAATTAAGAGACACGACCTACATAGCACTATTTACTTGTGAAACAACACGGGAATTACACATTGAACTCGTTTCAGATCTTTCCATCTACAAATTTCTCCTAGCTCTTCAACGATTTGTTGGTCACAGGGGACCGTCAAACGAAATATATTTTGACAATGCTGCTACTTTTCATACAACAAATAAGGAACTAGTCCTGTTATAGCAAGCTTTGTCGTCAGCTGATTCAACAACAATATGTCCCCAAAGGCATGACTTGGAAATTTATGTTCCCACGAGCTGCTTGGCGGGGACACTGATGGGAACGACAGATAGGAATTATCGATCAACGTCTGCGAAAGGTACTCAGGCAAGCACTTTTAGACGAAGAAAATCCGATAACTGTCCTTGTTGGAATAAAAGCCGCTCTCAACAGCCAACCATTAGTCAACAGCTCCACAGCCTTAAGACCAGTTCATTTCCTGACAAGACGGAAACTTGCGGCTACTCCATCCAGCCCAGATATTGACACGAGGCTCAAGAGAATCTACAAACTGTATCAGGACTTACTTGACTGTTTTTGGAAAAAACGGTCAAAGGAATATTTACTTTAACCGCAATGTTTTCCTCAAGTTCGTAACCAGAAAAATCTCGTCAACGTACAAGTTGGCGATATAGGGCTCCTGCAAGAAGACGTCCGACTACGGCACATGTGGAAGAAGGCTAGAGTGATGGGAATACACCAGGGATGTGACGGGAAGATAAGATCCTGCGATTGAAAGGTAACCCGTTCCAAAATGAAGAGTTTGGTCAATGGTACTGGGCCCCTTCGAAAGCCATATTACTCACAATGCATAAGAATGCTTTGGTGTAGGAAGAATTATTGTCGAATTTAGATCATTTTCTCCATTAATCTGCTAGTTGTACATATAAGTGCTCTTGGTATAAAATCTTCAGGGGAGCAAGAATTCTTGTTGGACTTTTTAATTAGAATAAAGATGATTTTTTTTCCATTCCTATGGTAAGCGTCCTTTAGCTCAAACAGCATGCAAATGCGATATCTATATGATTCTTAAAACACCGGTCGACGGTTGTAATTTTTATGTCAAGATAGTGAATAAATGTGCGAATGCTTTTACTTTCTTGGGCTTTTAAATGTGATAATCTTCGGAGTTTCTCCTTATTTTACCGTGCAATCGAAAAAGACTGGAACATGCTTAGCATTTAAATCTTTACCTCTCAAATCATACTATCAAACAATTTCAACAGTTCTTTTTTCTTAAATTGTAAGGATATTAATAAAATTAAAAGTCAATTTTGGCTCGAATATGACGAGATCTTCTGATAATGTTCATTTTATTAGCTTGGAATTTAAAATAGGGTGAGAGTTATTTAACATTATTGATTTCTCATTTTCTGTCATTAACAGAAGATATTAACATTATTACTAAATGAAATTATTGAAGTATAAATCTTCCGTATCTTGTAGTGGATGAGTCCAATTCGAGCTGAAGCTTTCGAAACTTTGTATATATCAGATTATTATTTCAAATTTTTAAGTTGGTTGAGAGTTTTCTGTAAATTAGAGGTATTTTGCCAATAAGAATTAGACGATTATTGTTCAGAATGTTGAGTGATGATTCGATAAAAAAAACTAACTTAACTTGCAATCTGTTAGAGTGATTAGAAGAAAGTTGTAGAACATGTCTTTGTCTTAATATTTTATACCATAAAATTGTTTGAATGCTTTATTTAAATTGGTAAAATATTTATGGAGGATTAATTTTGCACAATACACCATCAGATAACCTCAAAATTGTTTTTCTTCTGTTATCATTTTACATTTACGCCTATGTGCTGGCTTAATTCTAATAAATGGAATATTCACTTGACTTTTTCTCTTTGAAAAGTCTTCTTTGTCTTGTCTTGAAAAATAAGTTTGGCTGAAATCTCTCGAATCACTTAGGAGGAGCATGATGCCAAAAATGACTATTATTTCAGGTGACATTTTTGCATAAATATTAGGTTTCTCGCCACACGTCGTTCGATTTGGAATTAAATTAAAAGCATTCGGAAGCCATTGTGAGGCTTTCTAGATATTTTATTTCCTAATTTTTATGTGAGGTAATATTTCCATTGTAGGGAGATAGATGGAATTTACTGCCAATGATATGGGTTAATAATATGTTAAATTTAAATAATAATTTTTTACATATTCCATGAGTTCCGTCTAATAAAATTTCGTTAAAATTTGAAGAGGGGTTCGCTTTATTGTGAGGATGTGGTGTAAAATAGATAGTAGGTCTCAATAACAATTGACAACGTTTATTTCTATAAAAACACGAAAAGCAGACTATAGATACACAGCCGAGGGGTACACAAGCAACACAATTAGAGAAAACAGCCCACAAGTAGTAATCGATAGTAATAACAACCTGAGAGGGTAAGAACTCAGCAGGAAGAAGGGATGTATGTAGCTTTTCTCTGCAAACGCCTGCATTTCTTCACTGTCTTTCTAGCTTAAAACGCATCAAACTATTTCGCACATGACTCTTTACTGATTCCATGATAAATTCCAAGAATCAGCATACAGCTCAATTCAACCGTTGCTTGAGCTCCATTCAATGCTTGCGCCTCAATGCTTGCGCCCTAACTAATTCACCATTGAATAAAACAGTACTGCCTTCGGCTCAGGTTTTCTGCCTCTGATAGTTTCCGGAACAGAGAAGAGAAGATTTGTGTGCGTGTGTACATTTTTATGCAAAAATTCTCTTTGCATCCATCGATTTCACTGGCATTCCTCGTCTCAGAAACAGAGCTTTCTTTTATTTCATATCCGTGTTTCACTGTACAGATTATGACCGCGGATTAATTAGCGGTAAATATCAAAAGCATGCTATTTTAGTATTTTTAGACTCTTTCTTGCATGAAATTCCCTAATGGTGTCGAGCCATATGAAGTACTTTTTGCATTAAAAAACCTGAACTATTCACGTCATTTAATATCTGATGGCACGTTTATTTACGTAGGGCTTTAGCCCTGTTACATTACCAAAGAGGGAAAAATAAATAAAGTAAAAAAGTAAGAAATAAACAAAATCTACACGTTTTACCTCTTAATACGGGAGGGATATCGACAGATTAATTTTTGTTCAAAATATGAAAATTGAACTAACATCGTTACGAAGATGAACAACATATTTTTAAGAAACCAACAAAAAGAAGGAAATAGCGGCACAGTTAAATTAGTTTAATTGGAAATTTATTATTATTTGAATTTTAAGATATGATATTTATTTCTGTGTGGCAACTCTTTTGAAAATAATTGCTGAAAAATACCAAGTTTATTCCACTTTTAATTAATTAAAATTTCTGAATAAATTAAAAAAAACCCTTTAAGGTGCAAACCCTCGATTATAGTTTCTAAACTTTATAATTCTTTGAGGATGTGTTTATTCACACAGCCTGAGGAAACAATAAAGGCGATTGTTTCAAATGCAAAATGATGAGTCTGAAAAACCCCTAAGCATTTAAGTATTAAGTAACTCTTTCACACCTGTAAAATGTGCTTTCAAACGAATATTTAAAATTCTTTCACCAAATGATTTTTCAAAGTTCATGTGCCCGTTAAAATTAATTTGATATAGAGCAGTGTGGGGAAAGGATGAAAGTTGTGTTGCTTCCTCTAATGGGAGTCTTTACATTAAATCGCAATACAAAAAAAAAAAAAAAATATTAAACAAATTTTAATCCACAATATAGTTTTATTTATACCGTTTATTAAGTCAATATGCTGCATTTTATAGACTTAAGCTTCATTTCCAGACGAATTTCGAATGACATGTTTCATTCTTCCAGATTCCAGGACTACTGTTGCCCTTCTGCTCCTTGGAATGGGGGTGCAGCATTTTCCAACGAATTCTGGCCGAGGGGTGTCGGACGTGGTCCCTTTGACGATGCGATCCCATTCGAAATATGTCTGGTATTTCTGATGAATCGATCTCTCACTATGAAACATCAGACTGCGAGCTAAACTCGGATGAGAGTTGAAAATCTGTCCTCCTTTATTAAAAAAGAATTTTTGGGTTTCGAAACTAAAGCCGCACGAGGTGGAAACGCATCGGTGGCACATTGGCATTTCCTTGAAGTTGGATGAAATTTTCGTTGTAGATTCCGATTCATTATGAGACAGCTTTTCTAATTTTACTCTACTTTCAGATTCTGCTTCCAGAACAAGAGATTCAATATTTTTTAAACACTTACGTTTCAGAAGTTTATTTTCACTTTCTGATTTAATGTTCTTGCAATTATACGATAAAGATTCACTGCATTTGCGAGAACTTTTTAGAGAAATCTCCTCATTTCTGGTGAAATACATGCCATTGATTTCAGATTTTGGCTGTTTCACCAACTTTTTTCTTCTATAAATTATGCCATCGATATTTAACTTATCACGTTGTTTAAGATAAGAAAGCGGAAATCCGTGATAGTTATCATAATATTCAGGTACTGAGCCTACTGAAGAATATGATATTTCTGGATGGTGAGCACAAAGGACAGATTTTTTGCGAACCAAACCGGATTCCATAGATGTAGCGAATTCTTTGCGTTTGTAGTGAAACATCTTACTCCTCGGTCTATTCAAACTGTATTTCGAAATGGAAGGATTTATAAAATCCTTACAAGATCCATTTCCATTCTGAAATTTGTAAAGGCATCTGTTTGATACATGACGCCGACAAGTGAAATTGCTGTCTTCGTACAGACTGTCAGGATTTATAGATTCCGCCTGTTCATGCATTTTTTGTCTCTGCTCAGATTTAAAGCCCATAACATGCAATTTTATGATATTGTTATATTTTTTCCTACAGAAAGAACGCCGGCACATGCAGCTGTTGTCACACATACAAGAATTGAACTGATCACAGTGCAACCTGCTCGAACATCTGGGTATGTGCTGGAAACAAGTAGGCGGATCATTCAGTACGCACGTGAAATCCCTGGGCACCATCCTCATTTGGCCACAAACACAAAGTTTGGGCAATCCTTCCCTTACATGACTTTTTCGGTTGCACTCTGTTCTGCAGTGATCGTGAGGACCGCCCACGCATATCTTCTTCCCTGTGAGAGAAGAGCTGTTGTCCTCCAGAACATCCGCTGCGCAGTTAAGTGGAAGACAAGGGCACCCTTTCCTTGATTTGCTGAGGGATGAATTTCTGCTGAAATAGGTGCCACTCCTGCTCCTCCGAGAGTCCCCCTCAAACATCCTCTTGAGAGCAGATCGGAAATGTCGGTGGGAGATGCCGTAGATAGCGGGGTTGTACAGAGTGGACATCTTGGCGAAAAGGCTGGGTAATACCGAGATCCAGGGTGTGAGAAGGCTCTTGTCTCCGAACTGTCCGAGGCAGGCGATCAGAGAGTAGGGAGTCCACGAGATGAGGAAAAGGGCGATAACCGTGAAGATCATTTCAGCAGCACGGTACTCGCTCCGCTTCACTTTCGATTGACTGCTCTTGGTCACATGGTTTAGTTTCATGGCTCTCTCATTCTGGAAGACGGTCTGGAGGATAAACGTGTAACAGACACCTGTGAAATACAACTAATTATATTAAAATTTTAAAGTTTTAAATCTGATCCATTAAAAGTCATCACAAAATGTTATTTATGGAATTTTTTAATGGAAAATAGCATCGATTTCACAAGAATTAATCATATCCTGAGAAATAGTAATTTTTAAAACATTTTTTTAAACTCTTATCACAACCTATAAAGGACAATTCTCATTTAAGATGCTAAATCGATATTTATGTTTTATAAAAGTAACATTTAGATACAGGACACAATAAATTGTATCCACTGTAATCTTTACTTTTACCGCATCTGTCATAAATAATTTTGTGTTATTCTTGCAAGCACTAACATAAAACTATCCAGCTTGAACGCCAGCTATACTGAAAGTTGACACTGGATATGCAAGGTTAAGGGACTAATTAATTCTAACGAACTGAAAAGTACAGTGTTCTCTTCAGTTCAAACTTCTCGATTTAGCAAAGTATCTATAAAAGATTTAAAACTCCCAATTAAGGAAAGATGAAAACTGTCAAGAAATTTAAATATGTTACGCTAATCAAATTTTATACGTAACCCTTCATTCTCTTTATTGATTGATTTAAAATATAAATTGATCCTTTCTATGCTATGAATCTAAGGATCAAACTATAGCTATTTCAAGTTGTCACACCCCATTCTATTTTTCTAAAATAGAACGGAGTGTAATAAAGTGGATATTTTTATTAGTGATCGGAAATTATCTATGCGTATGTGAGAGGAAAGTATGTGACAGTATTACTAACTATCATGCGCAAATAAAGTAATCTTACCTATGAGAGTGATTGGCAGGAAAAATCCGAAACTGAAGAGAAAGAAGAAATAAGCTCTGTTGGAACGTGTGCGAGATAGGTAATCGAATGAACAACTGGTGAGGAAGCCCTCAGGGACGAAGGCACCCCAGCCCAGAGCAATAGGAGGTAGGACCAAGGCCAGGCAGTAGAGCCAGACGATTCCGATGGTGCCTTTAGCCTTCGAGTGCGTGAAGAGGACGGTACCGTGCCAAGGTTTCACTGAGATGACTAAGCAGCGCTCCACTGCGATGGCGGTCAGCGTGACGATGGAGACGAGGCCGAGCAGTCCGCACAGGGCGGCGTATGCCTCGCAGCCTGCGGACGCAAGAGAGTCGGTGAAGAATTGCTTTTTGATTTTTAAATGATACAAAGGGGGGGAAGCCCCAAAATGAAAAAAAATGACCTGTAAAAGCAAGATATGGATGCAAATTTTCTAGATAAACTGTAACTTTAATAAAATTCGTAATATAATCTGGTTTTAATCGATGTTTTCATATTCTTTTTGACTTTATTGACATGTTGTAATGTTTTAGGACCACTTTTTTTCTGAATGTTTTCTCCTAGGTCAAGATTTTTTTTAATTAAAAAATATTTTCTACTTTTTATGCTTTATTTTTTTTTTATTTCTATGATCAGAAAGCGATTCTTAATTATTATTTTCTATTTTTTTAGATATATGAATTGCTACTTAATCCAATATTGCAATCAAAATATTTTCACGGTTTTTTTTCCAAATTATATGCGAAAAGCTATCACTTGTAATACATCAAGATTAAATTGAAATTAACCGATTGTTAATTAGGTTTTAGAAACAGCAAAACGTTTTATTGTCCTCAGAAAAACCCAAGACATTTTTGCAACCCTGAAATGAGTGAGTGAATAAAATGCAATATTCCATCTTTACAAGCATGAAACATCTCAAGTTTGAGTGTGAAGAAAAAACAAGAAAATGAGTGTAAAGGTATTATTTTAATGTTTTCCTACTTAGCTTGGTTTTGGGAATACGTCAGCTGATTTGATGTTCCAGATAGGTGACATGAAACGCTTCTTTGGGGAAGCGCCCTCTTCCAGTATTTGGCGTAATCGAACGCTCTTGAGGAGAGAAGAAACTCGATTAATGATGGATAAGTAATCAGTTTGGTCCATCCTGATGCGCAGGTATTTCACGCGGGGCGATGAACACGCTGGTCTACTGGATGGGGCAAAGGACGTTGGCGGCCATTTATGCCTTTGCTTTGGGATTGAGCTTCCAAATGGTATACATATACAATAGCTGAAATTCAATGGATAATTTTGCTACACTAGCAGGGTTTGAATTTAATCACAAAATTTTTATCAATTTAAACTTTTTAAATCTTACAAATTAATAATAAATATTTCAAAAGTAAGTTTAATTATATATCTAAGTTTATTTAATATAAGACCTGCAGCATGGGGTATAGAACTTGCACTTTTATCTTTAATTACACTGAGAATTTTTATCTTATCGGTCATTTCAATCTTAATTACGTCCAAATTCCTTTGGTGGTTTTATAAATTAATTTCTTCACCCTAATTTTATTGATCTATTTCTCAACTTAATCTCCTATTTCACTTAAAATTTTTGGCAGCATTTCTTTGGATTTATGACTTGTAAAAAAACTAATATAAAAAGAAAATGAAATCTTCGATCTTAAATTTCAAGTTATATATATACATATAGCTTTTTAAATTTTAATTTTCAATTTTTCTAGCTGGCAAACGCAGTTTTAGAACTCGACGAATTTTGAGATGAAACAACAGCTACTATGTCATAGCTCTACGTCAACCTTTTAAAAACGCATATGCTTTCAAATAATAATGCAATACTGTAAAAGCAGGTCAACCTTTTAAAAACGCATCTGCTGTCAAAGAAGCATTCATAATAATAATAATGCAATACTGGTAAAAGCAGGTAAAAGTGTTTTTTGCCCATAAATTTCGGAGACATCAAAACCTCCTGACCAAAACAGCAACATTATAACAATATATTTTGCACCTTGAATGTATCTACAAATGAACAACACACTTCAAAAAATCAAAGTCGAATTGAAATCCTTTTTTTCTTCGTAACGATAAGAGTTAGATAGTAACATTTGACTAGATAATTATATTCGGCCTTCATATCATTATTAAAATTATATAAACATTCATAACATTTGATAACAAAAATATATGTAATAATAACGAAGAGATGAATCATTATTAACAACTCGTTTAGATAGCAGCTTACATTATGTAGCTAATATTCGGGTTAGGAATTTATCTATATTTATAATAAAGCTCAATGTGCGTAGACTAAAGGTCGGACTGTTATACAGCTACCAAGTTAGCATACATATACTTTGGAGGTCAGAAATGAGCACCTCTGAGCGATTTTTTCGAATTTTCGATTAAATTTTCAATTAATTAAAAATGAAGTGAAATTTCGGCATTTTTTTCTATAACTTTCAAAAATATCGTTCGAAACTGGTTTATAAATCATATCAAAGATCACAAAAATTATGTTTTGAATGGTGCTAATGTTTTAACTAAAAACTTAAATTTTTATTTTTAATAAATTTTTATAAAATTATTTAATTTAATTATATTTTTAAACAAATTATATCGTACAAAATAAAAAAAAATTAACTTGCGCTGGAACGTAATGCTTCAATGGGGAAAGAATTAGCTTTTATCAACGTGTTGCCATCATATATATGAAATCTCAAACAGCTGTTATTACTAATTAAACGTATGAAAGTGGAATATACAGCACTCGCTTGTATGAAACAAAATAAATGCGCAGGATATTTTATAAAACGTAAATGCAAAGAAAATCTTCCTATTCCGATATCGTTATTATTAATTCAATTAAGCATCTTTAATAAGGTAAAAAAGGTTAATACATATTCCTTCGATTCAGAACCCAAACGGCTAATTTATAAAAAATTAATAACAGAAATATATTTATTAAAATGGCTTAAATGAAGTAAATAATCATATTATATGTAATTTGAGTTTAAAAAGGCTTTGATAAATTAGAAGTGTTTCCCTTTTCTATAGATTCTCTGCTCTGTGAATTATATTAAACGAAAAAAAAAAACTGAGATGCTAAGATGTTATATTAAAAATATTGCATTCCAATCAACTAAATCAGTCTCTCCCTGATTTATGAATATTTGAATATCCCTATTCAATATAAGAGGGTGATATTAGACTTCTTCATCGGCCATCTCAGAGATGATACTCCAATCAGCGCCAAGGGTTTATCAACACTGAGTGACCTAAGGTTATGGAAACATTGATTCTTCTATACTATTCTATTTAAAACTTCATAAAACGACCATATTTGATAGTAGAAGGTATAAACATTTATTCATTTATTTAAAAGTTGCTGTGTCAAAATATTTCGTAGAATATTGTTCCGAAAATTCTCGCAAGAACGATGCGAAGATGCAGCTTAAATGTTGACTTTATTTTCTAGGAATATATAAATATTTAAATACACACAACACAAGCTACAACACACTCAGTGAATTAGCATGATTTAATCCACAAATTGCGAGTAACAGCAAAGTTATAGAATGCACATAATAAAGAAAAGCCGCTTTCTCAAGCGAAGCCAACTAACCTAGCTCGTTCACGGTACTGATCTGATTCCCCTCATTAAGCTGCGTCTTAAATAGCGTCCCACTAAAGTGGACGGGAAAAACACAGAAATTGCGCGCACGTTCCGGACAAGTGTGGAAATTTCCCCAATATTCCCTAGGAACAAATTTTGTTTCTCAGCCTCTCCTACACATTTTAACTTGTATTAATAAACCGTTAGAGACCTCATTATGTTGCCAACACATCTACATCACCAAATTTGCCAAATATGGCGATTTATTATTTTGGTCTTTTCTCGCTGACGAGCGATTCCATCACATTTTTTTAAAAATACAATCAAACTAGTTACAAATATTTACATCTAATTTACTCAATTCATAACGATATGATTCCTTAAAAGGATTGTTTGAAATCTAGATTTCATAAATTTTCGAAGTATATTTATCTTAAATAACAACGAAAAATCCTGACATTAATGTCATCTAAATCTTTTTGATAGTAAAACTAAAAGCTGAATCTTCTGATGAATCTGGAAATTTTTTGTTGAATATCACTTAAGATACTGCATAAATTATGAAAATTACTCTGTTGTGTACGTACGATTTAAATGCTGATCTATTCTGTTTTCAGTATTCATTTGAGAAAAGTTATGTGGTTGCCGTTAAATGCGTTTTTTATATTTATTATGAATTAATCATTTCCCCTTTAATTTACATTGACTGGAATCTATAATTTTGAAATTCTGAAACCAAATGTTCTATTCCTTTAAATCTTTCGAGTGATGATGCTTGCACGCAAAATGCAATTTTGAAAATTCTTCTTAGCACTCGAGGCCTTTCTGACGATTACGAATTGTTTTTATGGACAATATTTAGGACTATATATGTATATACAGAGATAGAGATAGAGAGAGAGAGAGAGAGAGAGAGATTTGCTAGTTTTTGAAATATTCTCTGCAGAAATAACATACATTTCTTGTAAATAAAGGGTCTACCATTGAGGTAGATCATTGCGAAATTTATGTAGACGTAAACCATGTCATCTAGCTAGGATCCGACTGCCGAAGAGAACTGTTTCCTCAATGACTGTAGCGGACCGAAGCTTAAAGATTCGTTTAAAAAGGGATCCAAGATCGGTAACAAAAACTTTGCTACATCTTGAATGCAAGCCGTAGGATTTTTTAAATGTAAATTAAGAATATGACTACCATGCCAAGAGTTTATTTGTTTTTAATACCATATATTTATCGAGGGTCAATGGTTTTAATAGATTGTTAAATTGGAAGATATAGTTCTTTAGAATAATAGAGAGAGATATTCCTAGACGATTTAGAACAAAACTGCAGTAATTGACACTTGATACAGGATGCTTTTAATTTTACAAATTTAATTTATTCGTGGTAATAAACAGTACTAAATTATTATTTTCTTCAATAATTTTTCAAATGTAATTCAGAGACAACTCGCCAGTGAATGCGTCCCATTAGGATACCCCGTCATTGATCTTTATAATTAAAGTAAAAATTCCACAAAAAAGATTTAAAAACCCATGGTGGAAAATCTTGTTCTTTTACTCACCTAATAGGAAATTTTTTAATGCATTTTAAACAACCTTCGAATTTGAATAAATAAATTCTGTATTTTAAATCATGATCAATAAAATTTATAAATTCTTCGGAAACCTAATCTTGTCGAAAAATTTAAAAAGCCCAATCCAATCCAGATAATAATACGTGGCGTAAATTGAGACTAGAGCCATTTGAAAATCCTTGTTGATTTAAGACTAAGGCTACTTACTATTTATTTATTAATTAGTTATTTTATAAAATATAATAAATAATGCGAATAAGTCTTTAGTTTACTTAAAATTCTGAAATTTTGACTTAAAATTGGTTTTTCAGTTTTGGATCCAATTTTTCTAAAATCCTAAAAACTGGGACTGAAGAGACTCTGTTTCAGAGCTGAATTCCATTAAATATCAGCTGTGCAAATAATGCCACTGGCAAGTAAAGCCGTCTGATCGCTGTCCAGTTCAAAATAGCTTATAAACGTTTTTTTTTTTTTTTTTTTGCGTATTTCGATGATTCTGGGGATTTTGGTTTATTCATCTTTGAATTAACATAGTTCCGCCATAATCAACAATTAAATCGTTTATAAAATTTAAA
Source organism: Argiope argentata (assembly GCA_026289955.1). Classification (NCBI taxonomy): domain Eukaryota; kingdom Metazoa; phylum Arthropoda; class Arachnida; order Araneae; family Araneidae; genus Argiope; species Argiope argentata. The sequence goes on along the minus strand of JAOUZG010008684.1, from coordinate 948,206 downwards.
AATTTAATTTACCTTTATTTGTTGGATTTTATACAACAATTTCCAACATAGGTAGAATGTTTCTAAATAACACTAAGAAAAAATAATTGCAACCAACTTGTATGGATGAGACAACTGCAATGAATGAAGTGCCTCGTCCGAATCGAAAAGTGCCACTAATGCTACCCCCCCTCCAACCTGCGCATTTGCAACAAGTTCTCCGAGTGCTGCCGGGAGCACGCATTCGTGGAGGACCTCGCGACGAAGCTTTTCACTCCGGCACGCTCCCGAGACTCGGTCGTCCTCGATCAGCTTTTCGATTTCCGACCATTGGGACATCGATTTCTTTTCAGAGCATAGGAATGTTTTTAATGCCCTCCCCCAACCTGAACTTCATTCGAATTCAGTGCTTGAGGCACGTACTGAACGGAGACACACTGATTCTTCTTTTTCCTATTCAGTGTTCTTTCTTGTTCCGTGTTATCCTCCTTTCGGCAATGCCACAATTTTAATTAAACTACTTTTATTACTTTCATTAACATTTTAAAGAATATTTTATCTTTATAATATTAAATAAGTACTTTTTTAAGCTTTCACTAACAGAAGTTATTCACAAGCTAAATATTTTTAAATCTGTATGGAGGGAGAATTCGAAACTCTGATCGAAGCCGTATCGACAGGATTTGTTGTGGCCGGCTGCTGTTCTTATCATAACCCATCCAAATTACTAGCGAATTCTCCGAGTTGGAGTTCTTTCCAGGCGGTTGGCCCTTGGCCATATGTGGTCTATCTCTGACCTTCCTCCTCCTCTTCCCCTAAACATACTATCGTGTTTTACGAGGTGCAAGTGAATGAGAAAATGTTCTCTAAATTACGTTTTTTTCAAAAAAGCATGTTCCACAATAGAAGAAAGGCAACTTTTAAGTTATTGGCAAAAAAAAAAAAAAAGAAGAAGAAGAAGAAGACAGTTTTCAACATTAAGCCTTTCAATACTTCAAGATTTTCTGGCACCATAAAAATTGAACTAAAGTCTTTTATTTTCTTTAACTTTTAGATTCTTTTTTAGTTTTGAGACTTTTTTGTAGTCCTTTAAATAAAGATGAATATCGCCGATTCCCTATATGATACATTTATTTTTCTGGATTTTTACAATTCCTAGGAAAATAATTTCAGAAGGCTTAATTCTTCAAAAACTAATTGAAAAATCTATTACAAAATTTCATCTTTTTATAAATGTTAAACAAGTCACGTTCAATAAAAACATGTAAAAAACTTTCTACTCGAATAATCATTTTAAAAAAGGTACCTCTGAATAGTTTGATTATTTATTCGAACATTCAACTTCCTCTGTTGATGAGAAATACTTTTACACTACTGGATGATGGAGTGTTTGCACGAGGGACTCACACTGAGAGCAATCGCAAAGCAGATATCTCTTGAAAATAGAGTCAGCATTCTCCACATAATAAAAGGTGCTTTATGAGAGATTCCACCCGAGTCCGGCATTCGACAACTAATCACTGCACGACACGTTCGAACGGGCATAAATGCTCTTGCGGACTGAAATGGACTTCACAAGGAAGCCATCAACACGCAATACACGAGTGTTGTCAGAGAGCTGTCATGAATGTAGCAATGACTTCAGTGATAGTAAACACTAAGGTACAATTCCTTTCAGTTTACAAGAGTAAGAATAGTTTCCACACGATATTAAATAGCATAATTTAAAGAGTTTTTATTTTCATTATAAAATTAATTTTATTCACTTTTTAAATAGTATTTCGGATAAACGATAACATTAATAGGTGATTTTTGTCATTGAATTTATCAAGAAACGAACATTATTTTTCGTTCGTTTTTAAGCTCTCCCACACTGAATGGAATCAATAACTTTACAAATATTTTTATGAACTGAAGCACTCTCGTTTATTTAATTTATTTTGCAGATGCAATACAATGAATACCTTTTGTCACGGACACTTTTAAATCAGCTCCGCTTATATGTATTGGTACTGCATATAATTGGGAAAAGGCGTATGCTTTTAAGACATTCAGTTTTTATCTTCAATCTTTAAGAGATTTTAAGCTCATCTCTAATTAATTATTACTTTAAAATATTCGGATTAAAAATGATTTTAAAGTCAATCTTTGACTTGCTAATGTAACCATTTTTGGGGGTCTCTTGTCGAATTCCAGTCAAAAATGATAGATCATGAAATGGCTTCATTGCATCCTTTTTCCAGATTTAATTTTAATATAAATGTCCAGAAGGATCAGAAGGACTTAAAGACAGATGATTAATAATTTTTAAGGAGAGAGTCATCTGTAATAATATCTTCAAGTTCCTTTCAAAGTGCAGATTCGACTCTGTGACCGTTTTTGGGAGAGAATCCGCATTCTCCAGACTCGAGATTATGGTGCGGTCATTTTGCCACCGAAGTAATTACTAACAGATTGATTCCATTCAATTCCTATTTTTTAGTTGCATCAAGTAAAGCTGGCATTTTACAAAAACATATTCCATATTAATTGCTTAGTAGCACAAAGAGTCGATAATCTGATCAGACGAGCTGGTCGAAAATGGCGGCTCATTTTATAAACATAATAAGCGATAATTTTTATTAAAAAAGTAGTGAAAAAAAAGGAAGAAAATTAAAGTCAATTCCTACTTTGATGAACAAAGAATTTTTTTAAAGTTTTAGTCACTTTTTATTAATTACAATTGATGTAAATAATTTATCCAAAAAAATATTGATTTTCGCAAGAAGTGAAGTCGCATTCGTCACCTTCACGTGAAAAAATTGAAATCCATGTATATTACCGATTGAGCAACTGCCTGTTGATTTCAATTTTCATTACAAACTGCCAAAACTCTATTTAAAGTATTAAATATTAATTTAATTAAGTAATTAATATTTAAAAAACAGTATTAATATTAGTGTCATCCCCTAAAAGTTTAAAAAAAAATGTATTTGAACTTGAGTGGACGAATAAAAAATATTTTTTGAGCGATTGAAAAATTGAACAAATGGATATATCGAGAGAGTGTGAACTAATAATGGGAATTGAATAACTTTCTTATTCACTTCCTCGTGGTTTGTTTGTTGTAAAAAAGCTTAGTTGTCAATGTTTACTCTTCATTATACGACGAGAAAATATAAGGATCTTCAAATAATTAGACTCAAAGTTTCAGATAAATCAAAACTTTCTGATAAACCGAACTAAGACACCCTTCAACTTGAAAAGCACATTCTCCTGCTCCTGATTGTCTATTAATTGACATAAGAAAACACACACGCACACACAAAAAAGCGAGAGTTCTAAAAGCTAACCTGCATTCCACCCAGTTGCATGCCGAAAATTCCTCAAATTAGAAATATTATTCTATTATTAAGATTATTATCAATTAGTAATTTCTGCACAGTGCGCACTGCGAAATCTGCTCCTTCTTTAAAAAACCAACGTTTGAGAAGAAAGTTTAAGGTTTGATTTTACATTGAATCCTTTAGAAAATAAGTACAATTATAATTTATTTACTACAATTGTAATTTTAGTTGTGTTCCTCATCCATAAATTTTATTCAGACATTATTTTCATTAATATATACTTTTGCAAAAAAAATCTTCGCAAAGGAAGATAGAAATTTTCTAAATGCGTCTAGAAAAGATACTGTTTTAACTATTTTGATGGTTACTTCAGATCATCTCAGTGTGGCTCTTATCAGTAGAAGACACAGAGGACGCGACTGCATATCGAAAACTAGAAGGACGCAACAAAGTTTTCTCTTAAGAATGCAAAAAATCACGCCTTCTGCGGCGTCTCTTGTTTTATCACAGAGGGTTGTCGTGCGAGGGGACCCACCTTCTCTTCCGAAGCTCCAGCTTCCCTTGAAGGCTGAGTAGGCGGCCATCGGGTGCAGGAGGCCATTCAGGAGATCGCTTGCAGCCAGGTTCACGATCAGGATGTTGGCGGGACTCCTCAGGCGACGGTACCTGCGCACGACACTCAAATTGAATGCCGCGGAGAGGAAGGAGGGATGGCAAGGGAAAATTTCAGAGTTTTCTAAAAACTACAAACACTGAAATGGAATTCTAAAAACTTTTCATACCCCAGTTTCAGGAACGTTATTGATTACGACTGGTAATGCGGGTAGCAGCTAACCATAAAAGTATTGCAAGAATTAACAAATGTATGATATGTTTAGGAGCTGCTTTTTTTAGTCCGTCTCAAGCACCATTTCTGATTGGTTCAGCAGACAAAGCTGTTTCAGGGCCAATGTACAGAGTTTGACATTTGTGAAGAGTTGCTTCAATTCAATTTTTGTAATTCTAACATTTGTTGAAGTAACGGCTGGTTTTGAACGCAAACTGCAAAAATAAGTTCTCATTTCGTAAAGCTTTTTTTCTCCTTTACCGGGATCTCTTCAATTTCATTTAGTTATGAATAATTGATTATTAAATTTGCTTTGTACTCTGATTCTAAATTAGTAAATTAATGCATTATTTGGTGCGTTAAAATCTTAGGTTTAAGTACAAAAAATTAAATGATTTCCTCTTTTTTTTTTGGAAGGATGAAAAATGGCAGTACAGCTGTCATAAAGGTACAGTTTCTTCTTTTACTTTTTCTTTCGAGAGAAAATGTGACTTTTCTAATTGATCGCCGATTGCGAAGAAGTTTCTCATCTCGACACTAACGAAGACTTTTAGATCTTCTTCCAATGACAGGTCGAACGACCCGCGTTTCTCACGGTTTCATTTCGAAAATTGACTCTTCACCTGCGAATGGAATCTTGATCCCATCGTCTCAGCTCATTGATTTATTTCGTTGCTAAAAATATCCGCCTGTGATAGCAAGCAGTCAGGTCAAATTGGATTTCTTAGTAGTTGTTGATCTGCAGTTTTTAAAAAAATCAGAATGCGTTTCTGATACTATTGCTTTTGGATGCAGGCTCATTAATTTCATTATAAGAATACGGAATTTTATCAGTAAATGCTAAAATATTTTCTTAAACAACAATAAAAATTTGTTGTATATATCTCGTCTGTTCACACAACAGGCAGCAATGAGACTTTTATTGCAGTTTATATTAGTATTGGTTTACCGTTTTTCTTTTCTTTTCTTTTTTCTCAAATACCACCAAGGTAAAGTTCGCTTAATCCGTCGTACTTCTCATAAGAAGAGTTGGGGGTAACTAATGCATTATTTGATGTATTAAATTAAGAGTAAAATGTAATTAATATGGATTTTTCAACTGTCTCTTAGGACTCCAGCCTTCGTGGTCGCGACATCGGCCATTCAATTACTCGGATGTTTTGGAAGGAATTGAATGACTGTACTGTTTAAAGGAACAAACCAAAAAGATGCCATGAAGATTGGAGCAAATATACGGTGCTGATATCTGACAATTTTTAAGCTTTTAAGGTATTTTTTCTTCGCATACATTATTAAAATTGTTTATTTTTTTGTACTTGGATGGATAAATTTTTAATTTAATATAAAATGTTTTACCATTTAAAAATAATAATGCAGAACACTTTCACAGTACCAATGCAAGAGGATATAGGATCAACATCCTTAATGGCATTTCTAAACTCTAATACTTGCCGAATGTATGGGAAACTGCAGCGGTCGCCTGGGTTTTGAAGCCTGGTAAAGATCTTACAAGGCCATCTAATTATAGACTTATCACATTGCTCTCTATATTTAAAAAATTATAAAACATTTTATACTTACTCATTTGAATGACTACCTAGGAGACAAAATTGCCCTAGTGCCTTTTCAATTCTGTGTAAAATGTAAACTCTCAACGACATTCAGAACTATTTAATAAATCATTATTTAATAAATACTCAGAACTATTTAATAAATCACGTCAAGCTACCAGAAGAAATTCAGTGCAGAACAGCTTATTAAAAATTCCCTCCTTAACAGAACATTCACGGTACGTACAAACGACATCCCTTATCAATTTTTTTAATTAAAGAAATCACAAAAAGAAAAAAAAACATACTCTTTAATTCCTTTTAAATAAAAGGAACTGAAACAAAATATATTATACAATTTTTAAGTTGAAATTTTTATTTTTTTATTGACGCGAAAACTTACATTTTGTTACGAGTATACTCTTATAAGTTAGCTTGGGCAAATAAAAGAGTTAAACATCATTTCATTATATTCAGAGTTCTTCACAATGATTACCTGAAACATCATCCGCATATCTGGCATTCTTAGAAGCAGTCATTTCCCTTCACTCTTTTTCAAAGTTATTTCACTTACCTATACAACAACAAAAGTGCGTACAATCTGACAAAACTTGGGCTTAGTCTAATCAACCAAGGACAAAATTTTCCAAAGTAAATTAAAAAATTGCTAATCAAAACAGAATACTTTCTTTATAAATTCAGGCATAATAAAAGTGCGATAAACAAATTGAAGATGGTATCATTCCCAATATTGTCTGTCGAAAATGCTATGATTCCTTTTGAAATCTGCAACGATGTCATCCACTGATGCGCAAATTAATGCGTTGTTGGCAACATTCTCTTTTTCCCCTCTATTTAATATATAAGTAAATGAATTTATCTGCTCATTACATTTGTCAATAATTTTTGCCTGTTTAAGATAAAATCTATTGCAAAATGCCTTTTTCAAAACGGAAGTGAGATCACTGGAAACAATTCGAGGTTCAAAAATTGCTTATGAAATACCATTTAAGAATTAAACAAGTTTTTGGTCCTTTTCGTAAATTTTTTCAAAAATTCATTAATGACTCACCTGCGTTAGAGAATGATGTACAAATGGCTTGATTTAGATATTTCACCTCTATAGTACGATTTTCACTTTCACTTTTATTTCATTGGAAGCCCTTTTTTTTTTTAAAAAAAAAAGGGCCTTTTTAAGAAAGATTTGACTCGACTGTTCGCAGGACAACCTCCGTCTGGCCTACTCCACATTTAACTGTAACTCCTGAGTTGCATGTAACTTTGTAATTCTAGAACGATTCCTGACGCAAATGCAAAATGTTATCAAATGCTTAGTTCTGCCATATAAAAGCCGTCTTTCTATAGACTTGATCTGTAGCATAGTGGACACCGTATATGCATATTTTAAAATGCTAGCAGATGTTTTCGAGAACATTGTAGGATTGCAGAAATACTTTGTATTTCATAGAAATAAAAGTTTCTGAATATATAGATTTTCTTAAAAATAATTTCAAGGCATTAAGAATCGAAATTTCTTGAACTTAAAAAGAAGAAGCGCCACTGAAGGTTTTCAATTTTTTAAACAGAAATTTTTCTTCATAAAAAACGGCACTTCAGTGCGCAGGGAAGATTTCAAGTTCAGTGAAGGGTTGTGGGCAATTCAAATGATTCCAGTGACCAGCTTTCAAATTGTCCCCGCTCAATGTTCAATTGAATTTCGTATGGACACGTTTTTAAAAATCTTTTGATTTAATCTAATGTTTTGTGAAAGATTAAATTTTTTTTTCACTTAACAAAAATCCGAAATTTTTATTAAAAATACTACAGATAACAAGAAGAGTTTGGGCATTATAATACTCATTTAAAGACATCCTTTATTTTTAAAATACATATTTGCATGAATATGTATTATGCACACAATACATATTCACGCAAAATACATATTCACATTTCATATATTTATAAAAATGCCTGGAAATACTTACACTGAAGTGACAAAAGTCATGGGATAGCAATATGCAAATATACAGATGGCAGTAGTATCGCAGCGAAAAAGTATAAATGCGCAGTTCGTTTTCTAGTAGTGTGTTCAAGTTATTCATGAGAACAGGTTTTTCGTGATTTTTGGCGGCACGACGAGAATTAACAGACTTTGAACGTGGAATGTTAGTTGGAGCTAGACGTATGGGTCATTCCATTGCGCATATCGTTAGTGAATTCAACATTCCGAGATCCACAGTATCAAGAGTGTGCCGAGAGTATGAAATTTCAGGCATCACATCTCATCATGGACAGAGCAGTGGGCGGCCACCTGCACTTAACGACCGAGACCGCCGACGTCTGTGTAGAATGGTCAATGCTAATAGACACGCAACACTTCGTCAAATAACAGCAGGAACCAATGTGGGACGTACAAGGGGCGTGTCCGATAGGACTGTGAGGCGAAATTTGCCTTCCTTCGGCTATGACAGCAGGAGACCGATTCGAGTGCCTTTACTGACAGCACGACATCGCCTGCAGCGACTCTCCTGTGCTCGTGAGCATATCGACTGGTCCCTAAATGAGTGGAAAACCGTGGTGTGGTCAGATGAGTCACGATTTCAGTTGTTACGAGCTGATGATAGAGTTCGAATGTGGCGCAGACCCCATGAAGCCATGGACCCAAACCGTCAGCAAGGCACTGTTCAAACTGGTGGTGGCTGCATAATGGTGTGGGGTGTTTTTACATGGCATGGACTCGGTCCTTTGGTGCAACTGAAGCGATCATTGACTGGAAATGGTTATGTTCAGCTGCTTGCAGATCACTTGCAGCCATTCATGGACTTCACGTACCCACACAACGATGGGGGTTTTTATGGATGGCAATGCGTCATGTCACCGGGCCTAGAACTGTTCGCGATTGGTTTGAAGAACATTCCGGACAATTCCAGCGCATGATCTGGCCACATAGATCGCCCTATATGAATCCCATCGAGCATTTATGGGACATCATCGAAAGGTCCGTTCGTGCCCAAACTCCTGCACCATCCACACTTTCACAATTATGGACGTCTATACAGACAGCATGGCTCAATATTCCTGTAGAGGACTTCCAACGACTTGCGGATTCCATGACACGTCGAGTTGTTGCCCTTCGCCGGGCATAAGGAGGACCGACACGATATTAACAGTCATCCCATGACTTTTGCCACTTCAGTGTACAACCAGATAAAACTATGATTTTTGGACTAATTTTGAATATACTTTTTTTCAATGCTTCTAAGTCAATGACTGGCAGGTGTTGGATACCAGTTCTTCAGACAAATGGGCTCCGCATTTATTTAACCTGAAACTGACAACTTCAAATATTTAACGGAAAGGATGCTTTGATTTTCGCAAAGAAAATAATGATTACTTTGGCTGCTTGAACTTATCGTGGGAGGCAAAGCGTCCAAAAGAAAAGGTAAATTTAGGCTAATTTATACGTTCTTAGAACCCATGGAGTCAATGCGTTTATAATTCGAGCAGCACTCCTATTTATTCTGGTTTTTTTGGGGGATTTTTTTTATGAGAACTCATCTGTTACATACTCGGTGCAGCATACGAAGAGCTCGAATTGCAGAGATAATTCTTTTGAAGTTCAAGATTTTCCACTTACCTTCTCGGCAAGAATTCTTCACTTAATTTAAACCATCGACTGAAAAGGAACGTAGAAATTTAGGATCTGAGCTACTTCTGGTGTTTTTCCCTTCTTTTCTTTTTTGGATTGCCACCACTTCTTCTAAAGTGAAAAAGAGCGCTTTTACTGCGTTTATAAGATATCCATATCGATTGGATTCAGGAAGTTGCAGTTAAGTCTCAACCGATGAGACAGAAAACGTATTCTCTCATAATCTATTTTTGCACATGTTTTTTTTTGTTCCAGTAGAAATTTAAGTTCTATCTCTGTTGCCGTACATTCTTGGACACTTCAGCTAAAAACCTTCATGAATGGGTGGATTGACGGAAAGTGCAGGCAACCTAGATGCAGATTTGAAGAATGGCCCAGAAAGGATTCGACTGGATCATAAAAATAAAAATGAAAACGTTATTGAAAATTCTTTGAAAATTTTAGCACAGATTACGAACGCGATACTTTTTGTGAGATGCACCTTTTTTGAAGCGAAAAAAAAAAAGAATTTTCTATCAGAAACTTTAACAAAAAATGGAATCTCATTTGTTTTACCTTGCCATGTACAGTACAATGATGTTTTGTTTTAATTTTTATAAATTTAAGCTCAATTTACTAATATGTCCTATTTATGACTTCTATTTCTCTCTTAAAGTAATCCTCCATTAAGATATAAGTTGAATAATAAAAAAGGGGAATATATTTACGTAAATCTCAGTATGTGTTTGTGTATGCCTCAACATAAATTCTTCACGACGGAATAACTTTGGTGGTATTTGTATCACGTGTCATTAATGGGAAAAACGCTTTCTATCAGTACTGTACAGATAAATTTGTAGCAAGTTAATCTTCTTAGGAGAACGGAGAATAAAAACCACATTCCTTTTGGGTCAAGTATTTGTAGTGACTTACCGGAAATTTGATTGTCTTGCTTCAGTTTGAAAAAAAAAAAAAAAAAGTAGAATTATTTTTCTTAGAATAAAAATACCAAAGGCATTAAACAAAGCATAGCTTAGCACCATATTAGTTGAAGAAGTATAGATAAAAAAGAAATTGTGCGAAGCAACCCCGCCTAGTAGAGGAGTATAACGATGTAATAATGTAAAAAAAAAAGTTTCGCATGAAAACTCCAAAGTGTCTTTATAATTTCGAGTGGGGTACCAATAAAGTAACAACAACAACTCACACTCTATGAGCCCACCCACCAGAAATCATGAACTTCTGTAGCAGATTTTATTTTCATAAAAATTTCATTTTCGCTTCAATCTTTTGAAAATAAACTTCATTTCTTAGGAAGGGCTGAATTTGCCCATACGCTCATTTTATATTAACTGAGCTCACGCCCAAACCGAGGAACGAGTTTCGTACAGGGCATGCCCGATTTCAAAGGCCTTTTCCTACAGATAAATTCGTGATCAAAATTGCATTTAAAGATGGTAACTAATTCTTCAAAGGAAAATGGAAGAATTCGTTTAAATATTTACAATAGACGGATATGAAATATTATATAATAGTTGAAAACATGGTCGAGTTCTTTAGTGATGCCTTAAGGTTCCTCGAAGCGCGGTGGTTTTCAGTACGGGCGCTGAAACTTAAATCTGAAACTTAAAAACAGGGTGAAGCCCTGCTGTCCATGGAAACTTTTCCCCTTCACATTTTCTTTTAAAAATGCCAAATAACATGTAAGATAAAATAAGTACTAAAGAAAACACGGATTAATAAAGAAATCAGCAAATAAATAAAAAAACCCAATGAAATTCCAAATATTTATAAATATAAAAATAATAAAACATTTTGAAAAAACCCACACACGATATTATCAAATCAGTGATAGCTTTTTACTTACCCCTCTACCCCCCTCAAAAAAATTGCTATTAATTTCCTATTTATACATTACCAAAAATAAATTTTGTGTAGAATCTTTTCTTCAGTTTCAGTTTCCTGTGTTCACAGACCGATTTATTTTTTTCGCGATTATAAATATTACCAAGGTTTTATTTTTCTTCAAATGTGGCATTGTCAATCAATTCTTCCATTTTGAATGCACATCCAAATCTTCTCCTATTTGCAAAGCCTTCGGAAATATCATTTTCAATACATAGGATCATTTAAATTAGAAAAAATAATACATCAAACCGTTACAAAATCAGCAACAAAAAATCTTAACGCTTCAAGTCACATATGGCAATTATGTATTAAATTGGAAACTCATTAACTATTTTTTATTTAATTTTCACTAAATTGAGGAGATCTATACAATTTGTGAAGAAAGTGGAAAAAGGGCTTTTTCTTTTCTTTCTTTGAAACTTTTCAACAGCCGAGTAGTGTAGCTTAGTTTAATTATAGAAACGTCCGTTTGTAAAACCACACTATGGATACTTTGGGACGGACTGCCTAATTTTGAACCGTGGCCAGATGACGAGAATGGCACTTGAGCTGGCATGCACCCCTCCACAGTAGAAGAGTATTGTGATTCGACTTTTCAGTTAAATAAATAATCCTTCTTTTTTATTGAAATTCCTTAATTGAATTATGAAATAATTATAAAAATATTTTATTAAATTAAGAAAAGATATTATTTTTTATGTCTTTTAATATCCGTTCTGTGTTTTAAAAATCTTGATCCAATTTCTTTTTGTGTCTGTTTTCAATTCTTTTAAAACTAATTTCAAAAATAATTTTAATGATTTTTAATATGTATTTATATGATTCTCCTGAAATTAAATTACAATTTTTGTTATTATTTTATTGATAAAGATTACAATTTCTATCCTTATCCTTCAAATACTTTTATTTAAATTTAGATTATTTTCGGAAAATGCGTTAGTAGATCGAATTTAAAATATCAATATATTTTATGGCACACTTCTATATTTTTCTTAAAATGTATTAAATTGATATTCACTATTCTACTTTGAAATTTACATTATATAATTGTTGTCTTATTGCATTATCATTGAGATATTTCTTTTTAAAAAATGAAAGCTGCCTTACAAGTGATTAAAATTTACAGCTCAGTACTCATTATAGCTCTCTTTTAAAATACAATCATTTGTACTGCAAATTTAATTTGTATTTTAAATGTACAATCACAATAACATTTAACCACAGAAATGTTCAATCTTTGATATATATCTAGAATTTCAGCACACTGTAAAAAACCAACATTTAATGACACGACTTTTCCTAGCATATTCATAAATCAACAAGCCATTTCAAACTTCTATGATGTCCTACACAAAGGGGTTTTACTTTCGCGTATACGAAAAGAAAACAATGTAATTACAAAAAAAAAAAAATTATTCTGAATTTTTCATCATATTTAGATATATGAAAATTTTTCTTGCTCCCGATAAAAAGTTTGTACATTCCCACTTAGATATTATCAAATGGCCGCTTGCACTGCCTAACCATGATAGATTTACATGGAGGGTTGAATCTGATAATGATTCAAATAATTCAAAACAGTAAACGAGGTTTAAGTTACCATTTATAAAAGGGAAAGATGAAGAATGGACCGTTCAGCCTGAAGATCTAAGGCCAGATTTCCTGAGAATTTCGAAAATGGCAATGGAAAAGTAAGAACAAACAATATACAAATAAAAAATTAATGTAATATTAAATAAGACGAATTTTTGTTTTATTTTGATAATTATTTAATAAAATCAGTGTAGTATTCCACACATTAAATAATTTTAGCATTGGTTCTGAAGGTTTTGATAAGGGCAAATCGCATTTCATATTATGCAGTCAAAACCCAATAGAGATGTGTGGATAAAATTTTGCAAATGGTTCGCAACAAAATATTTAATTTCTATCAAATTTTGATCAAATGCATATTCCTTAATCAGAAAGGGCAAAATCAGAAAATGCAAAAATTAGGCATATGTAATTTAGCTTATGTTCTTATGATCCGAATTTCGGCTATTTTTTCGATTTTGGACAAAATGCGCATAAGGGGTCGATCGTTTATTTCTGTTTATTGTATTTAAATTTAAAAATTGAACTATTAAATAAAGATGATAAAAATGTGACGATATGGTTAAACAGGAATGAAATTCTGAATCCAACTGGTTATGAAAAACTAATTATGAAATTCACAGGCTCACATCTTCTCCTCAGAATGCTTCTAAAATCGAAGTGGTGCCCTTTTGACAAATGAACTTCGTGGGTTACTTGAACCAAAAAAAATTGAACCAAGTGTGTAGTTAGTTATCTATCCGAATATTCCTCATCTAAAAAGGAAAATTTCTAAAAAGGAAAGACTCACCTCATGAAAACGACGACAACCAACAGGTTCCCGACGACGCTTATCACACAGATGAGGACCAATAGCATGCCGACGAAGTAGTGCGAGAGTTCCGAAACCGGCTTCTGCTGGCACCAGTGCCGGAAGACCGGATTCTTAATAGCTGACACATTGAGGGAATCCGTTTCTCCCGGCAGCCGGACGCCGTATTTCCGGACGAGATCCCAGGAACCGTCGCAGAGGGACATCATCCGGGCATCTTCTCGGTGCGATGAAGGAGGTCACATAAAAAAAGTTTTACTAAGCAAACTCTTACAAGGGTATTAATAAAATATTCTAATCTTGAAAAAATATATAGTTCATGGGGAAAGCAACAAAAACATAATATAAAATCTTTTTTTAGACTGACATTTTAATAGTTCCATATTAAATGTATTTCAAATTTAATGAATGCTTCTTCGTTGATTCAGTCTGGTTCATTTTCCTTGACGCATTCCTCGTATTTGGACAATTTTTCATTCTCAATTCTCCTCTAAATTTTTGAAAGAATTTTTTTTCTTCACCTTTTCTGTCTACCGGAGTTTAAAATTATTTACAACGCCTTATCATAACAATTATGGAAGTGCCACAAATATGGAATCAATGATTAAAATCAATCGAATTATTACAGATTAATTTGTTAAAATATTATGCATTCATCAAAAATGCGGAATTGCACATCAGGAATATCGAGAAATTAGTGAAAAATTGATAAATATAATCCATCTTTGGAAATATGAAAGAAATCAACTATAAAAAAATTGAATTGATGAGCGAAACAGAATATTTCAGTTTCAAGTAAATTTAAGTGAGAGGCGATTCTAAAGCTTCGGAGTTGCTCCTATTTTGACTTTTTATCTCAGATTTAAAACATCTCGATTCAACCTGGTACAATTTTTGTCTGTATGAAAATAATGCAAACAATCTGGATGACGTTCTTAACTACATTGAAAAGCTACAAAAACTGGTATAGCAGATCACATACAAATAAGGGAGGTGTTCAACCAGTCAGCGTAACACGATGCTGTTGACAGTGCGCATATAAGACAACAGATGTCTGAAGAGATTATTACATCAATTATTGCTGTTACAACGGCAAGTTTACAAGATTTAAGTGATTTTCAATGGGGACTAATCGTCGGCGCACGTGAGATGAGGCACAGTATTTCCGAAGTAGCGATGCAATTTGGATTTTGGCATACAGCCACTTCAAGGGTGTACCGTTACTATCGAATTTTCGTAAAACTTCAAATATCCGACAACGATGCTACCGGACCTTTCTGACCCCCCCACCCCCACCCATTCATGTCCTGTTTGTATTCCGACTGAAGTGTAAAGTTCCAGCAGGATAATGCGCCATCCCACAAGTCTACATTAACTGCCGAGTGACTTGATGATAATTCTTTTGAATTTTGTTCCCTCATATGGGCCTTACAGAGCATATCTTGAATGTTTTGCAACGTGCTCTCCTTAGGAGACCTCCGCCATCTCGCACTCCCATGGCTTTGTGAACTGCCATCCAGGAATCATGGTGTGAACTGTCCACGGAACATCCTTACAAATAAATAGGATCCACACGACACCTTTTTACAGCACTTCTGCGTGTTAGTGGGGGCTCTACACGATATTAGATTGTTGTACCCGTTTTTCTGTCATTTCAGTGTATTAAAACCCCACATTGCTGGTAGTATTTTATTACTCGAAGCCATAAGTAATTTATAACTAATGAGGGAACGAAAATAGAAAATAAATGCCTGAATGGACATTCAAAATGGATTGCACATCTGATTTTCAATGAATTGGGGGAAAAAATTGAACTCTCTTGTGATGACTTGCAGTTTAAGAGTGCCCGCTTCCGTAGAAGCTAACTCCTGTCGTGGATGAAGTAGTTATTTGGGCTTGGCTCTTAAGTAGCTGTCAGGGACTATGTTGTCTCACTGCGAAGCTGAGGTACTGTCTGTCCATAAGGAGATCTCTGAACGACAGTCGTCTATGTTTACGGCGGGCGTCATAGAAACAGGTGTCGATAGGGAGGATCTATTTTGAATGGGTGGAATATGGCGGAAGTCTGGCGAGTTATTCTTTATCTTGACGAAAAAATGAAACGATAAAAAAACTATTGCTCATTCGTCTTCTCGCTTTACCGCAGTTGCTCGTATCTTTATATTTGTTTATCTTACTTCTTTTATATTTTATTAATATTTTCTTTGGCTAATATTAACTGCATTTCATTATTTAATAATTTTAGTCTCTTGAATTTTGAGATCCTTTAAAATGACTTTTCGATTTAAGAATGGAGAGACTTTAAAATCACAAGCACGTAAAATTGTGCATAATGTTATAGAATTTTGCTTGAAATTTGCTGAAAGTTCCTATTGGGAAAAAGATGGGGTTTTAGAAGAACTAGTAGATGAACTAGTGATTCAGATTGGAAGTACTGAATCGGATTCCGATTCAGAAGAAACGGAATCTTGTCACAGTGTTTTAGAATTCTTTAAATTGAAAGTACACAACTGTCACTCGATCTCTGCTGGTTTTGCACTCTTTTAATAATAATTAATGTGTTTTATAAATAAAAAGTGAATTTTAAAATTGCTTTTTTTGTTTCATTTCAATTAGTTTAATCATAAGTTATAGAAGATATAGAATTTTATTTAGTTTATTTCCTGAAGCTACGAAATTTATTTGATTCCTTTTTGTTATTTTCAATTTTCTCATTAATGTGCTCTTGTTTTCTGTTATTCAATATGTCGATAATCAAAAGTTTCAACTTAACATACTTTTGATAATCCTTATTTTTTTAAAGTTTAGTTTAAAAAAATCTTTGAAAATTTAATTTATCTCATAGATTTTATTTATTTTATTTGATAAAATGTAATTGTTAATTTTGAGTTTCGAAAAATAGGATATATATATCAAAAATAAATGAATATATTTATTTATTAAAAAAACATTTTGGAGAGGTTTTAACCATATTTAACAATGGATATTTTACTTTGTAACAGAATAAAAGCAACCGTTTATAAAAATTATGAAATAATTATGATTATTATGTTATTATTTTTATGTTGAATTAGACAGATTACTTCTCGTTTGCTGCGGATAATTTGATCTTAAGAAGTTACATAAATTTAAAACACATATAATGAAAATTAATTTTTTGTCATGCTGGATTCTACTTATTTTTTTTCTTCTTGTGCAGTCGTTAGACATATAAATAATGATTCAATTTTTCTATTTGATTTACTCTGTTCTTTCTGTACTAATCAGGTAGGAATTTCTGTATTATTCTAGCAAGAATAATATATTTTTTCAAAATTCCAAGTACGCAAATGATTTTCAGCCCAGTGAATTATTTTTCGAATTTGCTTTCAAAAATTAAAAGCAATACCACCAATTGGGCGCTAAACGAGCCAACGTAAGAAACTTGAATGAATTTCTACCTCTGCGAAATGGACTCTTCCTGCAGTAACCTGTTTCTATAACGACCGCCGTAAACATAGACGACTGTCGGCCAGAGATCTCCTTATGGACAGACAGTAGAATGACTCTGTTCTGCGAAGCAGAACAGTCTCCCCTAGGACAGGTGGTCGTGGGTGAGATCAGCAGCCAATGCGAAGTCAGGATACTCTGGGTGGGTGAATGGGGCTGTGCTTTCATGCAGAAGTGTAGCCGGACTATTTTTGCGTTATAGTTGAGGATAAACTATGGTTTGTTCAGAGCCAATCAGAAAGTAGTCTACCAAGGAAATTTGGGGTGCATGTCATTGAAAAAAAAATTAAAATTTACAATAGAAGGACGTTCCTGGGGTCTAGGAAACTCTCTTTGAGAAAATTTTTCTTTTAAAGGGATTAATTGAGATTTCACTAACCGTAATGCAATGATTGAAAGTTCGGTCCCATATTGTAACATACTATGGTGCGTGTAGAATAAAGATGGGGCAAATGGAAATTAAAAGCAGATGAGGAGCAGATGCCAAGCAGAACAGAAACGTAGGAATAAAGGATATTTTTTAGATGTTATGAAGAATTCCAAAGAAAAAAAATTATTGAACGAATAAAAAAGATAACACTTTTCAATACAGAGTCAGCTCTATTTCCTCTCATACGATTTCTTTCTAAAAATGTCAAAAATGGGAAAAAAGACGAATTCGAAACGTCTTATCACTTAAAACATTACAATTCACTGATTATGAAATATTATATATCCATTACTATTACCAAGGGTGCAACTCTACTGGTAAAAGTTCTTAAAATTATATTAATTTGAAATGTAATGATGGGCGTGTAGAAATGTAGAAATACATTTGTGTTGAGCTTTTAAAGGGCAATAAGAAATTCAGCACCGAGGGAATCACAAAATCTTTGATTTAGGTCAAAGTGGTAACTTCCAATGCTGATCATTCCGTGGAGTAATGTCTCATAATTTATTGAACATGCAAAGTGTTAATGATATCTCTAAGTACACGAAAACGCAAGTAAAAAGCTCCCTAGTGAGGGATTTTCGCGTTTGGCCTTCGAAGCAAAAGGCAACTTCATTTTATCCAATTTCCAAAGCTGCCGCTGGAAATTTTTTCATTGATTGAGCATGCATTTAAAATGCTGACGAGACAAAGACATCAAATGTCACCTGTCAAGCTTACGAGTTTTTGAGTGATCGAAAATAAATTTCTTTTTCATGGATTTAAGATTTAAATATAATGTTGAAACAAAATTTCCAGAAATTTTGAAGGGTTAGAGCAATTTTTTTTCTTTTTAAATTTGGTATACGTACAATTGAAACATTCTAGGTCCAGGATTCCATTTAATGTTGCTTTCTATATGGAGATATATTTAGCGACGTTTTCAGGGGTTTAAAATAACACAGGATTAGTAGAAGAACGATTTTGTGCCTGCGATTTAGGCAAGAGGTCGCTCCTCCAAACAGCCTATTTCAGCCGAGTTTTCGATGAAAATACAAGACACTGGGTTGAAAAGATATAATTGCTTTTTAGGGAGAATTTAGAATCATTTTATGGCATGTAAATATGCCTCTAAATGTTAGATAACATTAATTAGTTTCAAAATATTCTAAAAATTTCAAATTTTAGTTATGGATGAATATTTAACGATACTTTTATTTAAAGCTGTTGAACTATATTTTTTTCTAGGGAGAATAGCAAAGAATAAATATTTCCAAACAATTATAGCAAGCATTTTCCCTTTTGAAAATGTTGACTGTAAAACTTAATTGAGTTGATAAAATTACGGCGTATCGTAATTTGAAATTAATGAAGATTTTTACTATATTTAAAATTGATTTATTGTTTTGAAGAGAAATTGAAACGATTTATGCTGTTGTCTTCTAATCTTCTTCTTTTTCTTTTTAAGTAAGAGAGGAAGGGAAAATGTACGACTTTTATTTTAATAAAAATTATTTTGTTTCAATTACTAAGGTGTTTAATTTTTGGGTTTTAATGTTAAAATTCGGAAATCCATTTGTATTTTAGATTCTTTATTCTCAGATGACCCAATCTTCCTTATTAACAATCGAAATACAAGGCTGACACCTGTACTTGACATTTTTTTAATAAAGGAATGGAGGCAGCCACTTTCATTTGAGCACAGAATGATCGAAATCCACTACTCACCGGCAGTACTCTACAGATGCTAAATGGTAGAATGACGTATTCAACAGGTTTCCTTGTAATATGGACCATAAAGGAAGTTTTTGTTAAAAAACGAGCGTGAAGTATACATACTAAGAAGAAAAGGAAAGAGTCAAAAACGCTCAAAGAGATACAAAACGTTCTTACGGAATAACTGCTCAGCATTCATGACCTGTGCTCAAATCTGCCATTATCTAATCATTTTTGAATGGCTCCCTTGTAAAGAAAATTTTAACATATAATATTAGGAATATATAATATCTTTATACATTCCTAGTTGTTTCGGAAGTTTTGAATGCAGATTGTTTTCTTTATATCCCCCTCATCCGCACCACTCACACACACAAAAGGAGACCGGGTGCATTTCACTTAAGAAATCTACTGTTTGAGGAAACATTATAATTTTCAGTTGTTTACTTTTAGATATCTCACATTTTAAAAACTGAACAGTATATTTCACTGATAGAACCTTTTAGTTAAAATAAAAGATTTCGAATCACCACATATTATCGCAAAATGTTTAATAAAATTTAATTCCTTTTGTTATATGCAATGAGATAGTTAAAGAAAAAAAACAATTAAAAAACAATTTTAAAATATATATATATATATATATATATATA